>BOSO01017256.1:0-23768 GCA_018403395.1 Gorsachius goisagi | reverse complement strand
AACCTTTAACCTAACCCTGCCATCCCACCACTAAACCATGTCCCTAAGCACCTCATCTATCCTTCTTTTAAATACCTCCAGGGATGAGGACTCGACCACCTCCCTGGGCAGCCCATTCCAGAGCCTGACAACCCTTTCGGTGAAGAAGTTTTTCCTAATGTCTAGCCTAAACCTGCCCTGGCGCAGCTTCAAATCATTCCCCCTCGTCCTATCATCTGTTACCAGGGAGAAGAGGCCGACCCCCACCTCACTACAGCCTCCTGTCAGGCAGTTGTCCTATGGGGACAGTCCTGGGGACTGATCCTGACCCAGTTGCAGTTTGTGCCCTATGCCACTAACAAGCGATGTCAGTTACCACTGTGGGAGCCTCTGCCATGGCAGAGCTATCTGCTCAATCAATCAATCAAACTACTATTTTTTTTTTTAAATCCAAGGCCAGCTAGAAGCACTCTCAGTTTCTAGAACAAGAAACACCAAGACCAACCTTAATGCAGTGAAGTCTCCCTTTCCCATGTGTCGTCCGACTGTCTGTCTGTCTGTCCATCCCCCCCACCCCCCCCCGCCGATGCCTGGATGACCCAGGGGGCAGCACACACCATGCGTGCACAGCCTGCAAGGGACCCTCGGTGCTCCCACATGGGAGCGAGTTCAGGAGTCATCATTTAGCCCTTAGACTCCACATTAGGACACTCCCGTGACCTTGTCCCCTTCCCCTCTGCTTCGCCTGCTGTGGGAAGAATGGAGTTGATATTTGCCCAGACAAGGTTGGAAATGCGGTCTGCTGCCTGTTCCTCACCAGCTGCAGCAGCCTACAGTAACCCGATGCAGTTAACATTTCACGCTAGGGGCGAGTCCAGCCTAGCAAGAAGCAGCAGACCTATTTCAGAGGCAAGATCAGGCTGAAAAATGGTTTAAGAGGGATGTACACAGTGGGAGGAAAAAAAAAAAAAAGAGATAAGGGAAATCTTTTCACTCCATTAACCATGTTGGCTCCTGCTGCTCCCTACAGCAACTTTCTTGTGAAATAATTGCCTTTGTAGACAAGTACCCAGTTTGCTCTTTGGCACGCTGGAAGGGAGCGCCTATGAATAACACGACCAACTCCTTGCCCCCAAGCCACATGCATAGCCAGCATAATTCACCAGGCTTTGACTGGCTGAGCTCTGGAGTCAGGGATGTAAAATACCTGTCTGAGCCCTCCAAGGCAAGGCAAGAACCTAGCAACAGCTAAAGCCTAACAAGAACCACTAGACTCCCAGGGACAGGGTTCCTGGGCTGGGAATTTGGTGATGAGAGCATCACCAAAATCGCAAGTGTCAGGTGCTCCAAATGGGGCATTTTCCCCAATGAAGAGAGAATTTCCAGTTTCAACAAAATTAAAAAAGCTCCCTTTCTGTTTGGACCAGACCCAGTTAGTTGAGTGAACTAACTAACAGGCAAGTGCCCTTGATCTAATTTGCCTGTTTAAATAAACCTCACACACAACAATTGCCGCCTTTAGTGTCTCCCCATACCTGGAGCATTCAAAACTGAATCAGCCAGTGATCTGGTCTAGCCAGGGAAATGTCAGTTTTCAAATATAGACCCCTATCACCTTTAGAAAACAGGAAAGGAAAAAAGACAAAAGAGATAAAGAGAGCCAAAGTACAACACAGTCATTAGCCAAGTGCTGGAGCGCACTTGCATTAATGGTATTAACACAAACAGCTCATTAAACCAAGATCTCCTTCATCAGGCAAAGATGAAAGGTCTTTCCCTTTCCTTTCCCTTTGCGCAAGGTGCTACTGGCACTCGGCACAATCTTAGGTGTTCTCAATGCGCCCATCACCTCGATAGGTAAGTGCTAATGCTGCAAGGAAGGATGCTGTAGGTATCCTTCAAGCTCACATTTAACAGATCAAAGGGTGGGACAGGATGGGACATGCTGCTCAGTTACCCTTAGTGCTTAGAAATTATTCTGCAGCATCACCAAGAACCGCTTCCCTCCAAAGTGGAAGAAAAGGAAAGCTCCTTATGAGGTTTCTCAGTCAAGAGGCGTGGGACTAGCCTCTGTTATAATAGTTTCTTGTTTAATACCTACACAACTGAAGAGTCAGAATTATCTTCTCCAAGGACCTTGGCTCCATTCCCCTCCCCCTCCACTACTATATCCTAACATTATGGTAATAAGAATTAGAAAAAGAAAAAGCCTGCACAAAGGACAGCTGAGCTCATGGAAATCATGGGGTGCATATGCTTTCCCCTATAATACTATTGGAAGACAGGGGCACACGCCTTAAGAGCTCTAGCACTGAGTTCAGTGCCAAATAGCATCTCTGTCAGAGAATTCAATGACAGATCAGCCATTTTCAAAGCAATATCAGAAATATTACATGAATGGGGGACCTCTGACACCCCCGAAACAGCTGTCTGCTTCTGCCTAAAGTCAGACCCTGAAAGGATAGGGCTGCATTCTTTGGATTCTCATGAGAGACAAGGGACTTACCCCTACCCACTGCCTCTCTCCCCAAGGCTGGGGGCCCAACCCTTGTGCCACAAACCCTGCCACAAGAACAGCGAGAATTACAACTATACCCGCATTTGCATGTATCCAATCTTTATGCCTTGAAGATAACACCGTGTTATAAAAATACAGCTTTCAACTCACAAGGCAGTACTTGCATTTTTATATTCCCCCACCACTACCATCATATTTCCCTAATGGAGTCTGAGACAGAGCAGTTAAAGCTGCTCCAGAGAAACTCAAAAAGCCCTGAAAACCTGTAACCAGGCTGTTTCTGTGAACCACCTCCAGCGGCCGAGCAGCCAGGCTTCTCCCAGCCTAGGGGAGATCCAGCCCTGTGCAGCCGTGCTGCTCTCCAGTGGAGAATGCAGGTTACCTCTTCACAAACCACTGGCGGTGAAAGTGGGGTCCACAAAAATACAACACCCTTGAGTTGTTTTCAGGGACTCTTCCGTCTCCATCATAGCAGGTGCTTAAGAGCAAACAGTGACCTCTGCTCTGCAGCTTACAGCTTTTATGACCTGCACGCTGCCGATCCTCAGAACGGAATGTGAATAAGAGAAGAAAAGAAAAACCACTGCATGGTCAGGGCAGAGTATGTCTGGGGCAAAATAAGAAAAAAAGAAGAAAATCCCTTCTTTCAGGTGAACACAGATCTCTGCTGCACAGCCCAGGTAGGAGAGGACTACAGGTTAACCCAGAGAGTTAGGCTCACCCCTGCTCTTTAAGGAGCACAAGGCAAGTACCAAGTTCTACCTACGCATTCAGAGACCGACCGCATCATTCACCTTCATCACCTAAATAAATGCAGCATCTGCTAACAGCAAGGCGTTTCTAAAACCTCCTAAATGTCTAAGTCCTACTCCATTCCTAAATCCCAGGTCCTGCAGAGGCAGGTACATGTAGGGGTTTGCTCATTTTTTTTTTCCCCCCAGTCAAGGCGGCAGACCTTCCCACATCCACACCCTGTAGTCACCCTCACCAGCTGAGGCCTCCAGCCCAGAGCCCTCTCGGGGAACCCTTACAGCATTCATGCTTGTTACAGTCTGCACGCTCATGTTCAGCTGTAAGAAATCCGCAAAGGCTCCAGGCTGCTCTCTCTCAGCTTGCCACCCTTTTTCTCCAGACCATACTTCCATCCTGGCCAACGGGGCTAAAGAGAAGAGACCTTGAGCTCTCCACCCCAAGTCCTTGGGGAGAGGCTCCTCCACCTTGCTGGGCCACACACTCTTTTCTTCAGGCTCCTGTTGAACCTCCCCATATTGAGAGCATCTTGAGTCACATGCAGGAACTGTGATCTCAGGAGGCAGAAAGTGGGAGCAAATAAGATTTTAGGAATGGAATTTGGCTCAGCCACCTGAGAGGGCTTGGGCTTAAAGGTAAAAACACTTCTGGCAGTACACGCGGTTTTTCTTCTGCTCAAGGCCACTTGGCTCTATGGTGGGATAATTGCCAGGGGAACTACTCCAAATCTCTTACTGTCTGCAGAAATGCAGTAAGAGACACAACGGAGAATTGCCGCCACCAAGCCATTACAAACAGGGGTTTAATGTGGTACCAAATAAATAAATAAATAAGGACAAGCCCCTGTGTTTTCCAGTTAATGTTTCCAATACCACTGGTAGTTCTTCTGACTCTGCCGCTTCACAGGGTTCCAAGAAACAGCTAGTCAAATTAATCTCCTGGATTAACAACCTAATTACACAGGCTTGTTTCAACCTGCGAACTCAAGGGGTAGTGTTTTATTTTGTCTGTGGCCCCCCACCCCAGCACAAATTTGTTAGAAAAGCTTCGGGTGAAAAAAGTCTCTCTGGGGGACAGCGTTACCAGCTACTGAAAGGGGTTTGGTAGAGCAGCCTGAGAAGCAAAGGAGAAGCACATACAAGTTCAGTTTAGCTTTGTTTTGCAGAAGCAGCCGTGTCAAAGGCCAGGGACCCTCCAATTTCTAATTAGTGCTCCCCTTAAGCATCTGAAGCACAAACTCTGCAGGAAAACAAATAAATTCATGTTTCAAGGATTGGTTTGTTAAAATTAACCAGGAGCTGCAGGAGCCCCACGCTCTCAAAGTTCCCAAATTCTCAAGGCATTTTTGTTCACTGCATCGCACATTCATATGGTCTCTCCAGTACCTGCACACCTTGTAGCCACTAAGGGCTCTCTATTGCTCATTGAAAACAGAGATTTGGTAGCAACCCTCAAAATGAATTGTTCATATTACAATAGGTGGCAGCACCCTTTGTCTCTGACTGCAAATTAACTTCTGAGTAAATTTCTAAATGAGTTCTGCAAATGAAAAGTGTAACAAATGTTCTAGCTTATTTTTAAAGAGATGTTTCAACTGCAAAATTATGATAAAATTTTGATTAGGCCTCAACAAGCATCAAGTTTGAAATCTCCTTTGGAGTTTTAATGGGAGGAAGGCTTGCAGGTTAACCCAATAAAACACCCCCTGCAACCCTGAGGTCTTTTCTGTTTTATTTACAGACAGCACAGTTACCTTATGCATATATTAAACTCTCCCTCTCCCCTTTTAAAAGAGGGGCATTTTATCTCATTTACTGTGCTACGTAAGCCGCACCTACAGCAAAATCAGGAATTCAGGTAACAGGCAAGATGCCCCACTGCCCTGGTCATCTTGTAGAAGATGGGCTTACAAACCTTTTCAATCTTGGGCCAACCTATCTCCCTCCTCCTGCAGGAACCGCAACAAGGGAAACGTTTTGTGACCAAACCAACCCACACCTCAAAAAATGAACTGCAGAATTGGCTCCTGAGTTGGCAGAGATCCCGGAGATCAAGGTGGAGCTGGAAAAGCTCCGTGAACACGACCTGGCCACGTTCAGCTCCCTCTGCACAAGCGCTGACCTTCTGGGAAATCACTACTGCCCCTCAAAACAGAAGGATGTTTCTGAAGACGCATCTGACAGCCTTTCTCTCCTAGGAAAGGAGAGCCACAACTCAATAGGCCCCTGTCACACACAGGCTGTGCGAGCACGGCCTAGCTGATCATCCTCCACCACGGGCCACAACTGGTCACCGAGGGCAAGTGAGCTGGAGGGGGTTCTCACCATGTGGTATCTTCACCCACGATACCGTATGGCTCCAGGCTGGACTACCCAGTGAGGACACATCCCGGGGCGGGCGCAGGCAGAAGCACTGGCCCTGAACTGAAGCTGGAGAGTCAATTTCCCAGCACGTCTCCTGTCAGCACCCAGTCCCAAAAAACAGCACGCCTGCAGCACCCGCCCCCCAGTGCTCCCCACGCCAAGCCCACTGCTCACCCTGCCAGCATCTACCACACGGGAGTCACAACTCACCCACCTGCAAATGCAAGCGCAAAGGGCCAGCTTTTCGCAAGGTAGGGAGATGACTGGAGCGAGACACGATGGGCCCGAGAATCCCCCGGATGCCATTCGGCATTTCTACTCCTGCACCCCCCGTTCAGGACCGCCTTCGACGACCTTTGGAGCTGCGGCAGGCATTAACGCTTTAGCGCAGGCCAACGCGCGCAGGACCAGGGCCAGGCACGCTGCTTTCCGAATGGCTCCGAGGGAATAGGCAAGACCAAGACTGCAGTCGAGCGGCGGCTCTTCCCAAGCCTGCTGCAAGCCGCTCAGCAACATAGCTTCGCCTTTTGAGGCAGGCCAAGCCCCGTGGTGCACGATATAACTAAAGGTCTTGGTCCAGGCTTGGCTTCAGTGCCGCAAAGGCCACGTTTGCCCGGGGAACGTTTAATTGTGCAGCTCTCTTTGCTGCCTTTAGTCGGACCTCCCCACCCGTTGCTGCTGTCGGCAAACAGGGACCGCAGCTACAGCGCTGCTGGTGCAGGGTCGGGTCGGTTCGGTTCTCAAGTACATGCCCGCAATCCGTAACTCCGGGCTAGCTGTCGCCCGGTGCGGTTCCCAAAAGCCAGGCCTTGCCGGCCGGCAGGGCCAGCAGTGTCGTCGCCTCGTTCAGCCTCAGAAGGGTCTTGAGCCGCCGTGAAACACAGTTAAGTAGCGTTTGGTTGCCTTGGGGTAGGCTGAGCCAAGAAAAAGTGAGGAGGAAAAAACCCTAACTCGATGACAAGAAGGATAATTAAGTAAACAAATTTTAAAAATCCCTAAGATGCCAGGAGACGGGCAGGGCTATGGAGGGGGAGCCCTCAGTCGCCCCGCGGCTCCCCGGCTGCGCGTACGCGGCGCAGCCGGGGAGCCGCGGGGCGACTGAGGGCTCTGGGGTGCCTGGAGAAGGTTCCCCACCTCTGGAAGAGCCGCTTCCCACCCTTCCCCATCCCCATCGCCCCTTACTTCTCGTCCACATGCAGGCTGGGCGAACACTTGATGGCGAGCCAGGTCTTCCAGTGGAGGTGGCGCACCTTGTACACCTGCCCGAACCCCCCCGAGCCGATCTTCTCCCAGCTGCTGAACTCGCTCTCCTCGAAGGTTTTCAGCAGTCCCATGGCCCACGGGGAACCGCTCTCCCGCGCCATCTCGATCTCGACACCCCCCCCCCCCTCAGCCGCCCGCCCGGCCCCGCGGTGCGCAGCGCCGCCGCCGCCGCCGTCACCACCCGCTCAGGTGAGTCAGGTGTAGCCGGTGTGGCGTCACTTCCTGGGCCGGCCCCGCCGCCGCGGGGAGCGGAGTTTTAGGAACCGTAGCGCCCTCCTTGGCCCCCTCAAGGCCCAGCCCTTGCTCCTCCCGACACCTATGAAGGGCAGCGTCCACCCCCACTCCCGGAGAGCTCCTGTGACCGCTGCCCCGAAGTTGCTCAGGCAAAAGTGATGGAGGGGCAGGAGGGGAGCCCTGTGCACGCTGTGACAATTTAAGGTATTAAATAAAAGGGGGGGGGGGGGGGGTGGGAGGCACCGACAACTGCGTGCCTGCCTTTTCTTCCATGCAGGGCCCCCTCCGGCAAAGGAGAGCAAACCCCCTCGCCTGTGTGTCCCACTCGGGAGTGGGGCCAGCCCACTCCGGGTGGTGGAGGCTGGTGTGCATCCAGGCACGCTCCAAAGCAAGGGTTTTTTTTTTTTTTTAAGCTCCTTGAAACTGCACTGCTGAGAACTGATGCTTCTCCGGTTTTTAGTTGCCCCTGGGAGTAGGAGCTTTGATGATCCCAGCAGCAGATTTCATAGAATCACAGAATCACTTTGGTTGGAAAAGACNNACCCTGCCATCCCACCACTAAACCATGTCCCTAAAATTTCAGTGCCGGAATCCTTTTGTGGATGTAATTGCAGGTACCGCAGGACTTGGACTGACAGATGAAGGGTCTTCCTCTGTTACCAAAACTCTGCAGTTGGAAGGAAGGAGTCTGCAACCTTTGGTACATAACACAACAGTGAAGAAGCCCTTCCGATGATCTGCATCGTGACCTGCACGCCTATCACGTGTCTAAAGGTTAATAAAGCCCGTGTGTGTTTGTTATACTGAGTATCAGACTCGAGCCGATTGTTCTAGGCAGTGAGTGTACGGTCGCTTAATCTGGTGAGTTAGGCAATAGATAGAGGACAATGTGTTTTCAAGCTAGGGTAATAGCGGTAGTCAGTCTTTTCTTTGCATAGCTCCATTTAAAAAGTGACTGTGGAGATGTTTAATTATTTTCAAAGGACATGGGACATCAAGTCCCTTCTCCAGGCTTTATTCCACATGGACTTGTTCCTGCTGGATTTCCTCTGGATTAAACTAAACAGTGTCTTACTCTGTGTGAGAACATCTATGTGCAAATAAATCAAGAATAAGAAATAGCTGTGTGTAGAGACAAGCCCTTGGGCCACCTGTGTGACCCGACAATACGCTTCAATCTGACCTCCTCCTGACAGCTGTCATCCTAACTTCTTCCTTGATTTGGGACTTCAGCTGTGACTGGATCAGCCTGGAGAGACTGCCGTGCTCTCCAGGAGCTCTACTGCAGTTGAAGTGGTTTGGAGAACCAGGGCTTCCGACACTGTATCTTCTGGCGGTGTGCATGACTTTGTTCCAAACAGCATGCCAGGTATTTTATTCCACTAGTGATACATTGTAATTCAAACTCCTGTTTCATTGGAAAGATGGTGAAAGTTGTAAAACTACGTGAGTGACACAAAACCCAACTTGCACGTAAGTTGGCAGTTGAGTTTAAGCAAGAAGTAGATTGTATACCTTCTCCCTGCACTGCGATTTGAGAATTAATTCAACAAACAGCAATAAAGGAGTGAGAGATCATGATAGAGTATGGAAAGAGCTCATCCAAGAGAATTTCAGATACTTATGTGCTTTCAAAAGGGCTAGGTCTAATTAAAATTCACATTTAATGTGCTGAGACAACTGGCTGCCCAGCCTCTGAGCTTAACTAAAAGGTTAATACACCACCTAAGGTGAAGCATAAGAAGGCTGGAAAAGGGCACCAGTCAAGAGGCAGAAAAAGAAGGTGGCAAAGGATTTCCAGAGCAGTCAGGTCCCTGACTAAAAAGAAGTAATAATAATAAAAAATGCACTAGTAGCTAGCCAGGCTGACAAACAACAGTCAGTACTAGGTTTACTGAGAACAAATCATGTGAAACCAACCTAATGTATCTTTTTGTGGCAAGGTAACCCATCTTGTATAAGTCCTTCTCTCTCGTTCATGTAGGTTAGCAGGGGCATCACAAAGAAAAGCCTCTTCTTCCTCTGTTTCATTGTCTTGCAGTATTTCTCAGTCCTTTCAGAGAACAGGATTTGATCCAGTGCTTAAGCCTTTTCTTTTTAGAATGAAATCCTTCTAAAGGGTTCCTTGATGTCTCTGAAGTCAACCAACCTGAAGCTTTAAGAGGCTGTAGGGCACCTTGTCCTGTGTGTTAGAGCTAAAGTGTTTTGCTTCTATGTTCTGTGAATAGCTAACAGATGGCAATGATGTAATAGCTTTAAAGATGACACAAAAGAGCACTAATTTGCAACTTTCCAAAAGATAAACCAAAAATCCATCTATTTGCCCACTCTGCAAGCATTTAAGCTATGCTTAGGTTTTTATACACAAATGGTGCAATACTGCAGCTGGCTTAAGCCAATCTAAAACTACATTGTCTCTGAGGGAGGCTGCTGTCCCCTCTTTTGAATCGGCACTGGCATTCACACGGTTGTATTCACATTCACGTGAACAGTAACTGAATCAACTCAATGATCTCACTTAATAAACCTCCCTTGATTCGTTTTCAAGACAGATCAGAAAGCTGGCCTGGTTTACCAGTAGCTCATTAATGTCAACAGAAAGCGAGGCGAGTAGACTGGAAGGAAGCTACCTCCAAAGGTGGTGATGACAGGGGCATAGTTATTGTAGCAGGTTCCTTGCTGATCTCATTGAAAGTGCACCCTCACAAACAACTGAGAAGTGTGGTGTCGAGGTGGAAATGAGTGGCAGGAAGAGGGTGGGAATTCTTAAACCAACTTTTCCACTGAATAAAATAAATAAATAAACAAACAAAAAATAAATAAAGTACAGCGTAGGTAATTCTACTGAACTCCATGCCCCAGCTGGACGGCTCCTAGTGCCTAGAGTCAGGCATGTGTATGAATTTTTGCTAGTTTGGAGCTTAAGTTAATGACAGCTCTGCCCGCTCAGCACCCCAAGAGTCAGTTCCTTTATAAATTGATTTGAATGTACAAAAGTAAGCCATGAACTAAAAGGCAGGCTGGGGACCATGCTTGGGCCTTCATCAGCATGTTTTTAGTACTCGACAGTGTAACAGCTGAACAAATCAGAACACGAGTTAATAAAAATCTTGTGGCTTCCTTGTAAAGCTGAGAACTCTTCTTTACAGGCAGAAAACTGAGGCACACCATAATTTGCTGGAGATCCCACAAGCTCCTCACTGTAGAGACAGAAGATACTCCGTCTTTGATGTTATCTAGTAAGAAAATGACTGTTTCAGGGCTTTAGGTAAGCTTTGCAGATTGCTTTTAACATGTCTTACTTCATGGGATTATATACCCAAAACCAGATCAGGGCAACCACACTCCTCTCCCAGACACTACATTTTAAAGCTCATGCAAAATAATAGCGCTGCTCAATGATCCAGCTTTGAGAATTTTTTTCCAAAAGACAAATATTGGTGCTTTCTTGGAAACTACTGAACTGTTTTTGCTGACATTCTTCCTCTGTAAGGACAAAAAAGCGCCCTGTTTTCAGGAACCTAACTGAGAAGCATTAAACAACCCCAACCTTACATGTCTCTATCAGCTCTGTTTATAGAGAGCCAGTACAAAGTGAAAAAATACAATTAAAAAAGAAAAGATTAATCACATTCCTGTAAGCAGTGAATGACTTAACAGGGTTGTTTCTGTGGTGTTAAGGAAAAGAATGCCTAGTTTTACATTTTCATTCTCAAACCTTTGAGAACAAAAAAGGCGTTCTGCATGAGTTCCTCAAGCTCTGTCTTGCTCTGCTTCCTGGCAGACACCATCATTTTTTAGGTACATTTTTTTCCTGCCGTTAGCTGTGCTGCAGGGCACCATCTACGAGGTTATTATCGAAAGGTTTCTTTGTCAGCCTGGCAAGCTGTGTCTCCTCCTGCCTCCACAAAGCCGAGGGCTAGTCCGGTCCCACTGAAATCCACAAAGGTCCCGTGCCAGAGCTGCAGTTAGACATTATGCTGGTTTTACAGACGTGAGTGGACCTGTGCCAGTTTACCTTATCTGATGATCTGGCTCCGTGAGAACAAGTCCCTTATGACTCATGTCCACCTCATACCTGCTGTGCACAGGAAGAAGTCGTTTTTCAAGCTGGGTCCCGTAAATCCCAACAAATAAGGTCTTGTTTCTCATAGAGCTTCTGTCTTCCAGGAGGCGCTGAATAAAGTATGTGTTCAATGAAGATATGTGCTTGACACGTCCCCCATGTCACACAATGTCATGGGACAAGGTGGCAGGGTTCAGTCCGCAGGCACCCTCTGTAGGCTTTTCTATGGGATGGCACGCAGCGGCAGCTGGGGAGAAAGCAGCTTCAGAATCACGTTGAAAATTAAGCGGAACCAAAACCCTAGTTTTCAAACCTGAATAGATTCACATACAGTTATTTTGGTACAAATAACTAGCATGACAAATTTATAATTTGCTATCAAAAAAGCCTCTTTTTACCAAAGCACTGTCATTCAGATGGGTATTTTATTTTGCTTTGTACATGCAAACCAGCGTCTCGGAGTGCTAATGTAACACTTAAATCTTAACATAAAATTTGAAAAAAACTCTGAAAAAACAACTTTGTAATCCAGTGTCACTAACTACTGTTGCCTAGTAAATACACAGGTGTTAACAAAGCCACTGTATACAAAAATAATATATGAAAGTAAATTTTAAACTAGATTATTGACAAGAAAATGGATGTAGCTTTTTAGTTTTGCATAGCCCTTGCGTGAATGCAAACACTGTGAATAATAATGTGGAACAGGTACCTAAGCAACAGTAGAATAAAACTCCAGAGTGTCATTAAGCAGCATAACTGAGGGAAAACGTTTTAAAACAAGATTTTCAAAAAGAGGTCTCCATTAATAAGTTATCATCCCATTGTGTCTGCCCCCACAGTTGATTTTGTCTTCCAAAATGTGTTTAGTAGGTTCACATGAAGTTGTGGCAATTTAGAACTTGCAAGTCATACCCTTGCCCTGCAAGTGTGGTTCCACAGCTCAGGTACAAATCTATAATGCCTTGTTTAAATCTGTCACGTGAAACCCTGAATGGGCGTTGTGTAAATTAACCTTGGTACCTGCAAGGCAGCTTGCACTGAAGGCAGCAACCTCCCCGTCAGGCAGGCATGGGGATCTGCCCAGTGGAGTAAATCGTTGGATATTGGATTAGAGACTTCTGACAAACTGTTGTAAAAGATCTGGAAAAAGTTCCTCTGTATTCTGGTTGACTAATACTTTCCATTATAAAGGGTTCTTTCTTTGGGAAGCATTAACAGCTCTGTTTGTTGCAGGCCTTTGATATTTAGCAGGGGAAATCCCAGAGGCTATAGTGGTACCTACTCATTGCCCAGAGAAACGTGCGTCAGTTTTTCCTGTATTGTGAAGTATTAAAAATGCTGGGTCTCTGATTCATGCACAAAGGTAGATTAAAATCAGGCTGCCACCCACATCTGTCTGGCCTGCCCCCACTGCACAGATGGCTCAACTGCTCTTGAAACATCAGCTGAATTGCCACAAATTACTGCCCGGCATGTCTAATAATACTAAAACCTGAGCACAAGGATCTCAGCTGCCTGCAAAGCCGGAACTTCCAAGGCAGTAACAAAGTGGACAGCTGTGGGAGGATATTTTTACAGCCATCACTTTTAATCTGCCTGTATTTGTGACGGGGGTCTTAAATTCCTTTTCTTTCCCTGGCCAAGATTGCTAAACATCGTAGACAACCTGGTCTTGTTGGGCTGAAGCAGTAGTGAGTCAATCTTCCAGCTGACTTCTCATGTGCAGAGGTCTTATATATTTTAGTTGGAGGGCTCATTCAGCTCTTGTTTGAAAAAGTGTTTCAAACACTGTAATTAATTTTTACTGTGATGAAAGATACCTGTCATTTCATCCATGCCCTTTACACAAAAATCAATAAAATGTCTTTGCCGAGTACTTTTCCTAACAGGTCAGAATAACTATGGCTATGTAGAATTATTTATGAAAAGGCAGTCAGGCACATTTAGCTATGCTGCCAATATAATTCATTTACTTTCTTGTCATTGTACCTGCAGCATCCAAGAAATAACTACAAAATTTCCATTATACCAAATGGTATATAAATCCTGAAGTCAACTCTATGAACATCTTTTAACTCTTTTTATCCAGACATAACCTCCTTTTTTTTATTTAAAGGTATTCATTTAACAATACATTGTAGCTTAAAAGTCCATTATAATAATAAAGTCTAATAACTCTTGAAAGAATTTTAAAGTCACAAAGTAAAGCTAAGAATCATGCCAAAATTGTAAATTTTTTATATACATCTCACAAGCTGTTATCTGATTTCTAATAAACAATATAGTGGACTAATAAAAAATGGGATGTTTTACCTACCAATTCAAACTGTTTGTCTCATGCATTGGCTCAACACTTTCCCTACGGGCTATATTTTTTTAATAAATGAACACACATGCACATATATATATGCTAGATGAATGTACAGGACCCGTAATTTTCTTCTCCAAAAGGCTATAAATGAAAGTATTATACGTGCATAATATTGCGTATATCTTGCATGTATTCTCTAAGCAGATTAGAATAATTTAACATGAAAACTGAGAAAACACAGTATTATATACAAGATTTGACAAGGACAAAAGTGAAGACTTATAAATGTATTTTGTTTAAAAAAAATAAACCTCTTCTGAACAGTATACTTTTCAGTTTTTCTAGAAAGCCATCTGAATTCCCAAGCCCAATTCCATTTCTACTAGTTTTTCCTTCACATTCACTGGTGTTGCATCAACTTTAGAAGAAGTACAACAGTTTTCAAACAGCTGCACAGCTGTTTGAAGTTCAGAATACACAGGCTCTGGCACAGAAGTCTCTGTTTCTACCAGAACATTTTCTCCAGCAGCTTGTGACCACGGCTGAAACTGTGTGAAAAGTGCTTCTGCTGTTGAAGTGTCTCTTCTGCAAGAGTCCCCTCCTTCTCTTCCAAAACTATTTTGACTTGGTGAAGACTTATTTGGTACCATCTTGTTATTAAGAGCCTGACCTAAACCCATGACAGCGTTATGTCCTGCTAAATTCAAACTCATATAACCCTCATCATCTTCTTTATACCTAAGGAAATAAAGTTGAAAATACTGAAAATACAAGTTACAAACATAGCATTTACAGCAGAAAATAAGAATAACATCTGATTAGATTGCCAAAACTGATAATGTCAGCAATTCAGAAGTGAATTAGATTGCTATTTATAGGTGACACTCAAACAAAAGATACTCTGTGTGAAGGAACACCTGCAAGAGGGTTCCAATAAGTAGTTTTTATCAAATATACATCATGTAACAGAAAATAAGATATACCTATTCATAATTATATTTTATTTGCTGGATTTTCTTGTCCCAAAATGGAGAGTATGGCTTGTTTACACTACAGAAGCTGTTGATATATTTATGTACTTTCTTTGGTGGATACAACTTGCAGGCTCAAAAAAAAATCTTTCAATAATCTAGGTTACAAGATTTTCACAGTGGTAAAAGCTATAAAAGCAAAAAGACCTTTTTTTTTTTTCTTGGTTTAACCATCTTTATACTAGGTTTTCCACCATGATAGTGAAACCTAAGTAGTAAATTGTTTCACACTTGCAATGTTTAAAACTGAACAAAACTTGAAATAGCATTTAAATATGTGGATCTCTTAAACAAAACATTTAAAAATACCCCCACCTTTGTGATCTGAGCAAGAAACTACTGGTAACATACCTGAAACGAGAATGACTGCTGAGTTTATGAGCTTTTCGGAGATGTAGGGTCAATGTATAACTCCAGGAGAAACATTTCTGACAGATGTGGCATTTGTATTTCAGAATGCCATTACTCTTGGAAAGAAAGACTGTTAGAGTCACTGTAGGCTTGCATGTATAAAAGACAAAAAATAATGCTTTGTTGAAAAGGGGAAAGCCACACTAACTAGCTGAAAACCTTTTTGAAGTTAACTTCCTAAAATGTTTAAAATTTGTGGGATTTTGAACTTGTCTGAAGAAACAGGCACGGAGTGTGCATAAACTATAGCAGCCAAAACTATTTTAATTTTGTGGCCAGACTCACACTATTAAAACTGATGTAAGCTTTACACTCTTTATAGTTTCTCTATTTTCAGGTAACATTAGTTCTATGGATGGAGTACTAGCATGGGGAGAAAGGTGACATTGGATTTTAATCCCTGAAATACTTTGCTATTGAGATTAGAATTGGCATGTTAGGTTTTGGTGGTTTGTTTTTTTTTTTTAAAAAAGACAGGGGGATTGGCCAGAGTTCAAGACTGTCAGCATGCAACTGCATGCACCTAAGGTAAGCACACAAAATCTATAGGTAAGGATGAGTCAGGTATTTGCATAATACTTGCAAGACTCCTAGAAATGTGTGCAAATAAATATGTGATTTGCTGCAAAAATGTAACATTACTTTAATTCACAAGAAACTAAACACATGTAAATTTGAAACTTCAGTCTCATTTATACCAATATATTTTATTCTGCTATTTAATATACACACCACATGCGCTCTCTTGTAATGCTCTCTCAAAGTTCGCGAAGTCCATGAAGTAAAACCACATCCTTCAACATCACAGCTGTAGGCATCTGAATCATTGTGCGTTTCAACATGCTTATGCAGGTCATACGCATTCTTAAAACTGAAAACAAGGTAAAACAAATAACAGATATAATAGTACATAGGAGTAGTCTTGTGGTTAATGTTTAGGACTGGGAGGTAGTAATTTTTGGCTCTGACAATGAAGTGAAAGCGGAATATGTATAAATCGCTTCTCCACCTCAGTTTTTCCACCTGTGAAAAGAGGATAGTGTAGACATCTCTTTGATGTGCTCTGGATTTCATTTTCCATTCCCTCTTTCTTCCCACACATCCACAGCATGCCCAAATCTAGGTAATTTTTCCACAACCATGTTGCAAGGCATCACCCTCTCTTTCTGTTCACATAGAGAAAATTCTTGCCCATTATTGATCAGTTACTTCATCCTCTCTGGTCTAGAAATTTGGATTCTTTCCTTTCGTTAATGCACAAAGTGAACACAGAACTTTAGCCTACTTCCAGCATACAAAGGCTAGACCTCTCATCTTCTCTGGCAAAGTTAACATAATTTGCCAATGCTTATGTATGCAACTTGGTCTATCACATCACAATGCCACCTTTTTTTTCTTTTTTTTTATTTCACTGCTGTGTGGCATCATATGGTGAAAGTAGAAAAGAAACCACCACAGAAAAATGAGTGTGCAAGACAGCAGAAGGTATAGTAAGCCCATGGCAGAAAAATCACTCAAAGACTGTGACTCTCCCAGCAATCTGTCAGAATGGCAAACCCCACAGTTTAAGGCACTACTGCTACACATCTCAACTTGTCGTGATAACCATTTTGTAGTACATGGGGTCTTGCCAAGAAAATGTACCTTTTTAAACATCAGTCATACTTGCACCAGCAGTTTGTAAACTACAATGTCTCAGCAGCTGAAGGCAGAAGAACAGCAGATGAATCTATTAGATTTCTTCATTGAACAGTTAATTATTTTTGTGGTTGAAAACTTTTCTTTCTTTACTAACTCCTATGTAAAACTAATGTGGTTCTACAGTTCTACTCACATCGCTACAAGCCTCAAATTTTCTTACCCGTTGTCACAGAGGTGACAATGGAAAGGACGTTCATCACAGTGTCGGAATCTGATATGTGTTTTCAGTGAGGAGACACTTGTGCACACCATATCACAAAGGGCACATGTAACATGGTTAACTAGAAAATATAGTAAAAAGAAAGAAACTTTCAGTTCTGTATCACAACTTCACCATGACATTGTCTGCTATGACATATGACAAAAAATGTGTTAAAAAACCATATTAAAATTAACAGATTATAATACATTTGGGAATAAAATATACATTAAAAAGATATAAAATTGGAATGCAGATACAATAGAGAGAGCAGTGAAATAATAGTCAATCTTACAATGTCTCAAGTTACTTTCAAAAAACAGATGGTAAGGGAAAAAGATGTAGAGAATCATGTTTCGCTCTCTAGGCTCTAACAAAAAGAATTATTATTGTCTTGCCCTTGGCACTTTGGGAGGATTCCTAAAAGGTGGATGTTGTCTGGAGGCCTTCTGACAGACAAGCACTGGCAAATCTACTTTTAGTGTTTAAGGTATTACCACTCTTAAAAAGGTGGCAGAAAGAATACGTGTCTGTCCTCCGCCTCCCCGTTTCACATTCGGATATATTTGCTTAAGGCATAATAATGCTAGGTGCTTGCTAAGCTGCCAGACTACAAACTGCACTGGCTGAGACACAGGTTCACTCTGACAACTCTGGAACTGGGGAGGACCTCTGGCAGATTGGCAGGCAGGACTGTAACGTCTGAAGCTGAACAAATGCTTGCTTTGCTGCCTATGAATGAGCAACCTGATGAATGCAGTAGGAAGAGTCTCAATGAAGTAGTTCTGGATTTAGACAAAATCTGCTATGTTTAGGACTTTGAAACAATCTTACAGTCAGCCCAGTGCTTTACAGGTGGCTAAATTAAAACACGCAGTTGAAGTGCTCATGTTTTCTCAAAAAAGGAAGTAAATATATGCACTGTAACTATTCTGGAATCACTCCCTACATAGGTACTTTTCCTCATAGTTTGTGTTAAACCAAGAAAAATTATTTTTGTTTCCCCTCCCCTCAAGAAATATATAGCTTCATGTGGAAAACTAGTCTGGAATAACTTAATCTGCAAAACTGCATCAGTGAAGTTCAGCAGTCTCTTGAAATGGGAGTATCCAACAGTTTACTTAGTTGCCTGGCATGTAAATATGTCCATGCAGGGAGTGATTTCAGAATACCTATACCATTTGCATTCACATCACAGATTACTTCAGAATAACACCTTAGAGGTAGACAAGCTCTTTAAAAGAAAATTTCAATATTTATCTATACCAGCAAGCTATTACGAAATACGCTGGGGTAAGAATGTGAAAATGTCATGTCTGCACTGGCAGTCTGCACTAACATGCAGACATGTACGCTGCCAGAATTTTTAAAGAAAGCTGAATCATGAAAGGAAAGTAACTGGCTCTAATACCAAAAGGATTTAGATTGTGCCTAAACAGCTGGACTCAGGAATGCCTCCCAGCTCCCTCAGCCAAGTTCCCATTGCAGCCAGTGTGCCGTGGCTTATTGGGATATGACACAGGTTTACATCATCCTTGTTCCTAGGTCCAGCCACCTTGTGATTTCCCTGAGCAGGACATAGTCTGAATTATCAGGGGACAAGGACAGCCAGGCACATTGTACAAGTCACAGAGGTTTAAGTGCAGCCAGGTCAACCAGAAACAAATAGTTCAGTTAGCTATGTGCTTTATTTTATATATAAAATCCATCTTAGTGTGTTATGCTTTAATTTAAAATAACCAACAGCATATTTAAACTGTTTCATTAGCTAATAAAAAGAAAACAAATATTAGCTTCTATGTATTTTCAATTTCTATCCAAAAATCACCTTGAGATAAAGGAATAAAACTAATCTAGTAAACAAACCAAAAATAATTCTCTACTCTCTAATATAAAATATAAAAATGAACATATTTTAGTCAGATGCATGTCAGCTATAAAACCATTTAAATACGAACATGGTCAGTCCTGGTAGCTCACAGTCAGCACCAAATCAAATGCATAGTTGTTAAGCATCAATGTGTTGACTTGCGGACAGTGAAAGATCATGTTTCCTTAAGAACGCAACTGGAAAGTAGATTCTACCGTGACTGAGCAAGTCTGCACAAAGCTACTTGTATGTTTATACAACCTAAATGACTGGTACCCAGGTCTGGCTACATGGTTCAAATATTCCTATTCCCAAAGCAAAGACCCACCCGCCTCTCAGCTTCTGCATTTCCTGTACATCCAACAGCAGTATCACATGTTTCCTTGTGCTTAGGTGCTGTAGGATTCTTTCCCAGCAAGTCATAGCTGCTGTAGTATAACTTGTGGGAATAATTTGGGGACCTCAGGGAGATTGTGGTTAGGTCAACGAAGAACTACACTATTTGAGTGAAGCTGATTATGCACTGCAAGGTGAGCAGAGTTGCAGCCCAAGCTAAAACATAGCTTTGGCTTTAAGCATGCCCCTAGTCATGACAGCAAGTAGAGAGAGACACAAGCAAAGAATAAGCATATGCACAGGAACTACTGCAAAACAGAAAAGCCCCTTAAACTTTTCGATCAGAAGTCATGAAGAAGGGAATTTCCATGCTTCAGAGGGACTGGCAGTTAAATTCTTACTTTTAAGCATTTGTAACACAGTTGCCCTGGTTTCGTATATTAATTTTCTTAGCTGATATAACGATACTTACAACTCTGTAGTTTATCAAACCTGTTCTGTACAAGGTGACCTTGAGAAAAGTACGTATTATTTTAAAAAGCTCTGACTTACCATGTCTCCTCATGTGATCTCGTAGCAGCCTTGCATTGGCAAAATGTTTCTCACAGTTCTGGCAAACAAATATTTGTTCTGAATGTAAATAGAAACTATTTAGTGGCAATACAAATAACTTATGAAAGATTTATTAATTAATAACCTATAGCTGCCAGTTTCATGAATAAACTAACACAGCACTGAGACAGTTTCAATATTCTTTTTCATTACCCATACTCTTCAGAAGCAAATTTAGTTTAGGCTTAAGGAAAAGGATTGTTTATCAGTAAGTTAATTTCATCCTAAACAGAATAACAATCTATTCAAAACACTAACAGTCTGAAATTTGAGTGCTTCTGTCAATTACCTAGAATGCACCTTCTTTCCATCAGCAAAATACCTACAATTCTTAAATATATTCCAAGGACTTAAAAACAGAAAAAAGGACTCCCTTCTCCCTTCCTCTTTTACATGCAGGAAAGCGTGCCAATTAATACACAGTTGGCTGACGTAGGGAGTGTTCTGGTGAAGAAAATACTTGGAAAAGCTGAGCTGAAGATAAAAAGGCAATTGCCTTTTCACCTGAAAGTAGTTAAATGCTCATTGGGATTGCTTGTGGAGATTTTGTAATCCAAGCCTGGCTCTTGTGGAGGTTCCCTCTTCAATAATCAAAAGTCTTTCCCATTCATGAGGAGTTTCCCAGAATCAGTGGAATGTCACGCTATGCTATGGGCAACAAGGGAAGAGAGGCAGTGTAAAGCCACAGCTGCCAAGTGAATAGCTTTTGTGCTGAAACATGGATCTAATGGTGTTCTGTTGCTCATTTTCATTACCCTAATTCATCAGATATGCAAAGTCAAGAGAACTTCTGTGCTTCTATGTTTTATGAAAGCATGCTTTATGCCTTCCTGGAGTAAACCCTGCTTTCCTGCAATTGACTTCTATGAAAAATAGAAATATTTATTAAATTACACATGCACACTATCACAAAGCACCTTAAATTAAAATCTCTTAGAAATAGAAACAGAAATAAGAACATATCCACTTACTATCTTCTGAAACTTGTCTCTTTGCATGATCAAAAAACTTAGTGTTATTGGAGAACATTCCTCCACAAGTAGGACATGCTACAACTCTTTCTTGAGTGTGAGTTCTTAAATGATCCCATAGCTTATGCCTTCCTTTAAATACACCTAAACAATCTAAACCAAACAAACAGAAAAAAAGCTGCACGAGTACTGTACTCTTTCTTACGTAGAAATGGAAAAGGGTATTACATACTTATGTCTTACTGTTATATTTTTAGAAACACACAGAAAAGCTTCTAGGAAAAAAAAAAAATCAGACTGGTACTATTACAAATATCACTTGACATTTAACCCTGCAAATATCCATGCCAAAACTAGATTATTTGTCAGTAATCAGAATTCTTCAAGACAGGTTGGCCATGTGTCTCTCACACAACAACTTCAGTTTCGGATCAGCAGATAGCATACTGCTATACTTTCCACCCTCATGTGTCAAAGTTTTTGACTCCACATGTATGCTCATACAGTACAATAGAGATAACACTCATTACTATTTCTGTTGCCCTCTCACCTCCTGCCCCCCCAAACTCCAGCAATCTTGATGGTCTGTGGAGAACCAGGAGAACAAGATGGCGTAGTGAATACACATCTCCAAGACATTTTCTGTCTTTAGATACACATTCACATAGAGGTTAACTGTAAGCCATCAGCTATCCACCAAACAATCTGTGCACATAAACAGCTATGTCCTCACATCTCTTGAGCTCAGGAACAGTCTGGTACTGTGGACACAGTGCAAGTTTTAACAGCACAAGTAGAAAGCTCTGGCTATTGACGTGTGACAAATAAGGGTTATTTGGAGGTTATTGTGTTGGTCTAAATAGAGCTAAAGAACTACTTTCAGGAGAAAACTTCAGACAGATGTGAAGGAATAGCCTACTGTCTCACACAAGGGGAAGCAGCCACAAGTCTCTCATCTACCTAACAAAGATAACAGCTATGCAGAAAGCTACCTTTTTAGAAAGGTAAAATAATAGCCTGGACCCAATCAAAGACTCTTAAAAATCAAGAGAACTAAATTCAAATTCAAGAGCAGAAGGTAGGGAAAGATAAAAATATTCTTTTGTGGATGATGCATGATAAGAGTAATCAAGTGAATCAAACTCAGTAACAGGTTGGATACTTTTAAGTCTCAGAAATTAATACATAAAATTCATTTAACAAGAAGGATTCACCTAGTTCACTTAACCAAGTTGGTGCATGGTGAGTTCCATTCTACTATCCATCAGGATGTTCTCTCATGTAGAACAAGAACATAATAGCCTTGATAGCAACCCACATCCACTCCAACAGGTAGAATATAGGCAGCTTCCTGGGAAGGAGTTCTGAGCTCCAGATTAATACACTTAGTAAAGGGACAGAACTCAAATCTTATTAAAAGACAAAGGAAATACCAAAACCTCACCTTGCCTACAATGAGGAAACAGGATCATCAGTGTCTCTCTGACCTCTACTGTGTACAGGATACTTCTGATCAGGAGGGGCTACAGAAAAAGGACAAGCTCCCATGTCTAGATCAGAAGCTGGAGGACTGATTACTCTTCTAGTGCAACATGAAGATGTCTGTCTCAGTTTAACCCCAGTTTGAAAATGGGATATACAGGACATCAGATTGAATCTCCCTCTTAACATCCTTCTGTGAACTCTACCAGGGCCCTCAATATACCAAGAGCCTCTGGTTGCCCTAACCAGCCTGTAGCCATCTTTCTCCGTAATCCTCTTCTGCAGCCAATTCCACCCCATACATCTAAGAGATTAGTTGCCTGTGTCACAACACAGTGAAGCTTCCATCACACTTCTATGAAAACAGCTAAGTTGTGAGAAAGAGCCTTGAGAAGACTCATCTGGGGCCCCCACTCACACGCCCTGCACTCTCTGGCTTGGGAGCTGCAGTTACCCACCCCAGAGGCAGATATGCTGTGCAGTGCCTTGCACCTCACTGGCCCTGCCTCTGACTTGCTAGCTGGATTTCCTGTCTTGACCTCAGACCTGTCTTGTTACAGCGGACTTGGCTGGTGATCATTGGGCTGTGGCTGACCCTAGATAGCACCACCAGACCTGCTCTGTTCTTCTTGTTCAGGTTCTGTGAGATGGCACCCTGTTGGAGGTCCCTGCCTGCCTGCCTGTCACCCTTAACTCCGCATTTGCCTTCCCTTGCAGAGTAGCCCACCCTCACAAATTCAAACCAACTCAGACCACCAGCTAGTATACTGAAAGTCCCTGGAAAATATTTTCATCACTTTCTGTCCCAGTTCCATGACAGCTGCTTCCTCACAGAGATGAGACCTCACTGGCCTGCAGTTGCTTGTTAAGTTTGGGGGTGTGAATGAGAAGTTGTCTTTCACTGCCTGGACATTATGATTTTGCATGTCACTTTCAAGTGTATAGCACCACCCTGAATGTCAAGATCATAGACTACAACAGACCCTGTAAAAACCAGAACCTATTATTTTGTTCTGAGGCAGAATCAATTATACCTTGGTTTCAAAAGAGGTCTTCTCATTTCCCCAGTGATAAACAACCTCCATAATTTCCACAGGCAATACCCCACTAAATTGGCTTTTCTAACTTATAACTTGCACCCCTCTTGTTACAACTGAAGCTCATTACTTCTCATCCTTTCTAGCACAGACATGGAGAACAGATCACAGCAGGGCATTTCTTAAACATATTTGAAAACATACCATATTCCTTTTCTTCTGCACTTCCCTTTTCCCCATTCTGTTATTTAGGCTATACAGTCAGAGAAGTCCCTTCACCTGTCCTAATGGGCTATATTTTCTAAAGCTATGATCACACTAATGTGTGATTTTTGCCCTTCTAAGGACTACAGTTTCTACACTATCAGGTTGCTGGAGTGAGTTCCCCAGAGAAAAAAATAGTGCATCTGTCAGCTAATCTCAAGAGGGAAAAGGAACAAAATAACGTTGCCTTGCACCCACTGACAGGATTTTGTCATCATTGCAGTGAATAGCTAATCCAAAAAAGTAAATTTAACCCATAAATTGAGAAGACACATATCGGGGGGGGGGGGGGGGGGGGGGGGGGTCACCCAGGGGGAGCAAAAAAAAAAAACAAGTGTGTGTAAGATATTAAAAAACAAAGAAAAAA
>BOSO01017253.1:0-62062 GCA_018403395.1 Gorsachius goisagi | reverse complement strand
CCCCTGGAGTTTCAGCCAGGGTCAAACCACCACAAAAGGTCATCTAGTCCAACCCCCCTGCAATCAGCAGGGACATTTTCAACTCAATCAAGTTGCTCAGAGCCCCGTCCAACCTGACCTTGAATGTTTCTAGGGATGGAGCATCTACCACCTCTCCAGGCAACTTGTTCTAGTGCTTCGACACCCTCATTGTAAAAAAATTTCTTCCTTATATCTAGTCTGAATCTACCTTCTTTTAGTTTAAAACCATTACCTCTTGTCCTACCACTACAGGCCCTACTAAAAAGTCTGTCTCCAATGGATTGGGCAGCATCTCTGGAGATCACCTAGTCCAACCACTCTGCTCACAGCCAACATCGGCTACATCAAGATGTCCAGTGTGTTCTGAATATCTCCGAGGGTGGAGACTCCATAACCTCTCTGGGAAACCTATTCTAGAATTCAATCATCTTCTCAAAAAAAAATTAATGTTTAAATGGAATTTATTGTATTTCAATTTGTAATCAGTGCCCCTTGTCCTGTCACTGGGCACCACAGAGCAGAGTCTGGTTCTCTCATCTTCACTCCTCCCATCAGGTATTTATAAACATTGATGAGATCCTCCCCCAAGCCTTCTCTTCTCCAGGCTGAACAGTCCCAGCTCTTTTACCCTCCCCTCATACATCAGGTGTTCCAGTCCTTAATCATCTCCATGGCCCTTCACTAGATTTGCTCTATTATGTCCATATCTCTGTTGTACTGGGGAGTCCAGAACTAGACCCAGTACTCCAGATGTGAGTGAGGTGCTGAGCAGAGGTAAAGGATCACCTCCCTCAACCTGCTGGCAATGTTCTTCCTAATGCAGTCCAGGGTGCTGTTGACCTTCCTTCCTTCAGAGTACATTGCTGACTCATTTTATTCATCTCTTATTACATTGGGATACTTAGTTAAGAATTTAATTTATTTAAATATGGTGTCTTACTAATTGGTGATAAATCTCATAAACAACATTCTTGTATTTTTCTTCAAAATTGCAACACGGGCTTTGAGAGGTATCCATTACTATTTGCAATCAACTGTATCTTTTCCAGGGTTGCCTGTTTTAAGGTTTCTAAAGGATGTGTCAGTGTCAGGGGAATTAAATAGCATGCATGATCTTAGAGAAACATGCATGGCATACAGGTTTTAGCTTTAATGTTTAATACAATGATCTGACAAAGTTTTTATTTCTCCAGCTGGCTTTTTATTGACATGTTGCTGGACAGGTACATTTACCTGCAATAATTGTGATGGTGGCCACATTGGTTGCAATGGCATGTCTTCCTTGCTGAAGGAAGGCAAGCTACAGACACATTTGAGAGGAGGTGTTTTGGATTGGACAGAATGATATAAATTTCAAATTGATAGCTTCACTCCTGCCACATAACACATCTTTCCTATACTAAAACATTTCTTTATCCTTCACATATCACTCTTATTCCATCACTTGGGAATTCCTTATTGACCCATTCAAGATTGAAAACTGAAGTTACTCAGCTACTCATACTAGTAAAATGTATTAAAAAAACAAACTAAAATGTCATTATCTTTATTCCCTGCATATAGGCAATATGGAATGTTCCCTATGTTTAATGAAATCTATATTTATGGATCAGAGATTTATTTTGTTTGGGTTTTATTTTTTTTGAAAGAGGGTAGAGAAAAGGAAACTCAGAGCCAATCTTGTCACTATTTTACTGACAGCATGAAATTGTCTTGCTGTCCCAGAGGTTAATAAGAAAAAAAATTTCTTATCAGACATCAAAGAAAATGCAGAATTATCACAACAGCAAGCAATATTCTTTCATTCTCTAATAATAAACAGTGCACATTGCTACAGGAAACAAATGTACCCAACTGAATAGATAAATCCATAAATAAGTGTGGACTTTTGCTTTAACTAAGAAGCAAGTGGAAAAATTTTCTCTATGTGGCTGGAGCAATATTATATTGGTAATGTGAGCTTACTAGAAACCACATTACTTTTTGTGGTCCTTTAGCAATATCCACTAACATTACAGAAACTTGCAATAGAAAGCAAACCTGTGCTTGAAGAACTTTCTGTTTTAAGAGGAGGGGAATACAAAACACCAACAGAAAGTATTTTCTGTTTAACTTCATGGACTGAACGGAAGCAGAAATTATTAGGATCCAATAAAAGGGTTCAGGTCCTTTCAGCAGGCTTTAGAGAGTATGTATTGCCTAAATCCAAAATGGTATGGATGGGAAACCACTCAGTTGCTGCTTAGCTTTGGAATTTCATAAGCTTTGCATGTGTCTTACTTTTTTCCTTTAAGTTTCCCCAAACTTAAGAGTTGCACCTTTGAACCTTCTTGAATCAGTACTGTAACCTCTATCCTGATAGTGGGAAACAAAAGGTTTCTTCTGGATGGATTTTGAAAGAAATGAGTGATCCCTGACAGTGTTCAAGGATCAAGGCTATAGATATATACATTTTCAGGGAAAGGTTCAATACTATGAATGCCGAGTACTTTGTGTATCTTCATAAATTTGTGTGGGTAGGGGAGTGAGGTGCTGGATGTGCTCGTTCTCAGTGTTTTCTTAGGGACCAGTCTGTTTCATGCTGCATTTGAAGGGCAGAAAACTGCCTTCCCACGTCCTGTTCAGAGGTGCCAAACTCCTTCCTAGGACCTTCAGTGCTTACCTTGGGGCAGGGGCTTAAACGCCAGGGTTGGGGAATCTCAAGAAGCTTGAGCAAAAGGTAACTCAAAAAAGAATCTGTTGAATACCTATCTTCTGAACCCTAAGTCTTTTCTTTTGCCATGAATCATTTTAATTCTCAATGCATATGGGCCTTAAAAACATCTGACTTGTTTTCCTGTC
Source organism: Gorsachius goisagi (assembly GCA_018403395.1). NCBI lineage: Eukaryota > Metazoa > Chordata > Aves > Pelecaniformes > Ardeidae > Gorsachius > Gorsachius goisagi. Next base: position 59,200 of record BOSO01017253.1, on the reverse strand, counting down.
ATAAAAAGCCTAATAAACCTCCTGTTTGATTCAAGGATTTTATTTCATTTTAGGTTTTTCACTTTAAAAATGCTCTATTAATTTCACTTGATTTCAGTTTGCTGACATTTTGCTTCTCAGTTCCATTTAGCATCAAAGAAAACACTAAACAAGCTATCAGGAGTTATTCTGAATTTTCAATAATAATTTAAGAAAAAAAGCCTAGCCCTTGTAATGCCAGAAATAAGCTAGGACTTCACTTTGCTTGTACTAGTACTTTTTTACCTTGAATGCAAATGAAGTCTCTGAGCTTTTTCCTCTAGAATTGTGATATTTAACATTGTTATCACACCAAGAAATAAACAATTGTTTAAGGAAATGGGTAAGAGTTGTTCTCAGTGCTACAGTGCTGATTCAGTCATGCAGACCTAATTTCCTGGCTGTCTCTGAATGCACATAAAGCTGCTCTGTAGCTGCTGCTGACAATGAACTAGTGACTGGAAAAAGGAATCTTAAATACAGTCACATCTCTTGACTGTTAAAATCCTTTACACAAAGCATGCTGATCTAATGTACTGTAGTAAGCAGTATACTTTTTTTTTGAGTCTTGGTAAAAGAAGTTTTAATACCTGAAGCTGTTGCTAAGTAACCAAATGCTTCTAAAATATATCTTTCTTGCTAATAAAACTGTTTTTTTTTTCATCTAATGAATATACTTACATTGGAAATGCAACACTGGATATTTCATAATGGGAAAAATATCTTAACAATAGAAGATTATCACACATAACTGAGGATATCTCATTCATGTGGGGAGCATATTACAAGTCACTTAATCAGAAAATCTGTATTTGAATAAAACTGCCCAACATTTTAGAAGCAAGATGCAAATGGCAGTAAGCTGCCTTTGCAAAAAAGGGACTCCCGTATTTCTTTAGCTACATCAGATGGTGCAGGAAAAGAGAACTGATGCCTGTCCTTAATACATGATATTTAAAGCAGGCTGGCAGATATTTTTGTTTTAGAAATAAAGTGAACTTCATAAAATGGTGTTTCAGCACAAAGATCCTCAAAATAAAAAAAAATCCCCAAGCAATCCACTAAAAGTAAGAGAAAAATACATTCACATGTATAGATTAACTAAGGCTGCAAGAAAACAGAAGATGCCCACAAGTGACAATACTGCTTTTAGCTTGATGTAGATCTAGTGTTATTCTTCAGATAAACTTTAATGGCTGGAAGAAGATGAAGGTGGGAGGAAAGTGCACTCAAATCCAAGTTTGCAGTGTTACAGCCCACACAGGGATGTAAATGAAGATTTGGACACAGGATCTGCTCAGTGAAGCAGAAGGTTTTACTGCCCTCTAGTAAAATGCAGTTACGAAACTGTCTTTTAGAATGTTTGCATGCTGAGTAAACCTATTCAATTATTGTTACTGAAAATGTGATTAGTCTTGGATTGTCATCTCATTGTTTCCATAGTCAGAGAATAAAACATTTACGATCAAGAATGTCTTATTTTTGAATTAAGGAAAATAGCAATAATGAAGCACAAAAGCAAGGTCTCTGTGGCTGCATCTTCATGAACAAATCCCATGCCAGATTTTCAGCACTGTTATTAGCAAAAGCCTAAGTGGTGTCCCTCCCTGGAAAAGAACAGAGTTTTCATAGCACAGTGCAAAAATTCCTGAGTCCTAACTGCAGGGGAACTTACCCTGTTGTTAGCATTGTACCAGCACTAAATTAGCAGCTCAAGAGTGAGCACAATTTGTGTCCTTTAATTTCTGGCAGCGGCAACTCTGAGAATGAAATGGCAGCTGAACTCTTTACATGGTGCTTATATAGCACTGTAGAGAACTGGAAGATAGTTGCAGGGAAGTTGTAGATATTTAAAGGTGCAACACAAAGGAAAAAAGAAATAAAATAATAGTTTTGTTGTCACACACATAGCAGTACCATGCAGTGCTGTACCGCTGGATTATTACTAACAAGGATGACATGAAAGGATGTGCGAGCCTGTCATCTTAAAAAGCCTGACACTGATGGTGATTGTTGTAACTGTGTACATTGTGACTCGTTAGACAGTGCAGCCTCTGCTTCTCCAATGGCAGCAGGAAAAGTGCTTGGGAAAGGGCAAGTGCTAACTGCAGTCTCACAAAGTACCTTGTGCTTTCTTCCCTGCATCTTGGTTTTCTTTCTTTCTTTCGTTAGTACTTTTTTCCTCAAAACTAGCACATTTTTCAGAAGTCACATGGCCCCTCTGGGAAAATTATATTTGCAATTCTCAACATCAGTCACTGAAAGGTACAAATATTCTGTCAATCCTACCCCTGCTTTTGTATAAAGGCATGCTCGATCTCCATATAGCCTTATTTATATAGCTTCATAAATATTCAAATGCCTGGAGAAAATGAGGTTGGAAATGGGGAAGTACTTCTAAAGTAAATATAAATTAAACTAAACATGAGGAAACAGAAAGAGTTTATACTCATTCATAGAAAAGATCCAAGTAGCGGGTAGTGTAGCTAATTTCTTCTCCTACCTCTTGTCCTCCTCTGCCAGGGACAGAGAGTGCAGGGGCACTATCTTACCCAAGGGCGACCACAGAGGAGGGACTTTACAACCTGTCACTCTACCCTTATATACTCTCTCAAGGTCAACAAATAACTTGAATCTAGAAACTCAGTCCAGCTCAGTCTTGTTCATCGGTGGTGGTCTAGGATCACAGAACCACAATTAGTTTCCTGACATTCTTCTTTACTTCTGAGACCTGTTTGGGTGCAGGTGAGCAATCATGCTCCCAAGTGCTCCAATACCTCTTTCAATGTAGTAACAGATGCAAAAAGAACAACCTTGTTGAAATATCTTTTCAGCATTTATTACGAAATTAAGACTCTTAGGTCATTTTCCAATCCAGATACATGGATTCCTAGAAAAAGAGGTCTGGAAAGGGCTGTGGGAGACAACCTAATGAAAACTTCTTATAGAAAGCAGAATCATTTGTACCTCAGTCATTGTTGACAAACGCTGACACTTACTAACTTGTCCTTGAAAGCCTCAAATAACGGCTATTCCAGGTACTCCAAGGTCTTTCCTGTCTTCATTAGGTAAGATCCCTGATGAATCTTTCCTTTTTACTGCTCTCCTGTTTGCTAGCTACTTAGCACTTTTTCATTAACTCTTTGGCTGAGTCCTGCTCCCTTAAACGTTGCTTTACATTTAACTCTCCTAATGAATTATGCACTAAAAGAATATGGGGGAAAAAAGGTATCGCTTGAGCATCCTGGGAATAACAAGCTTACTTTTTTAAACATCATAGTTTTATTTAATATATATTCCTCTCCTTTCACTTAAACCTTCTTAAATAAAAGAACGCACTTTACTGGTTTTAATTTGACAATTATTAATTTATTATGTATGTTTACATAGCCTTGTGCATGTTACAGGTATTGCATTATGTTCATTTGACATTCTGCAGTACATTTGGTAGCATTATTTATTATTCTTTTGTTGATTTGTTCTTATTGTTCTGGTACTGTGAACATGTTTGGGGTTTTGAGATATGTAAGTGCTTGATCAGATTTATTTCTACTGAGTTTTGTACAATTAGGTAGGAGACATGGTAGTGGTGTTTGTGTGTGTGAAAGAAACTTACTCTTATATTAGGCACTTAGACAGATAAAAAATGCCTTCCATGGTTGTGAGTGCATCTTAAACAGCTCTATGATCTTATATTTCACCTGAATTCTGAAAGGACCTGTGCAATGGTGAAAAGCAAAGACTTCACAGAGAACCCTCAAAATAGGTAATACAGCCACAGCTGTCACTACAGTCTCCTTTAGGATTCCTGTTATTGGGGTCAAAGCATTTTCTTCATAGCTCTATTCCAAGACATGGCCCATATGTCTACATGTAGTGTGGTAATGTAAAGAAAAAAGATAGACCATAATGGGTGTTTTCAGCTGAAATAACGATAGGTATAAGCATCTTAAGTGAAAAAGTCTCAATTTGCTTGAGTTTAAAGTCATAACCTGAACACCGTGTTGATAAAATTTGCTGGTGAATCTTGGATGTCTTTATTTAGTTGCATTGATTTTGGAAGTCACCATCACTTTTGGATGCAGTTCCAAATCTGTGTTTCTCCCCCTTTTGCCCAAACCCCAAATTCTATAAGTAGAATAAGTAAATAATTAAAAAAAATTGAAGATACTTCAAAGAAATTTCAGGAATACTTTAAATTACCTTGTGACCACAATGTGGTCCATGCATTTTGTCCTTGGAAATCTCTGAGTTTCTAAACCCTCACCAGATCAAATTACATGACAAAATCATAGCTAGATCTGAATGACAAGCAGGTTTCTATCCATGTGTTGTGAAGATATAAACATTCTCCCATTGTGACTCCTATGAAATTACAACCTTTGGAATTCTTTTAGGAAAATAAAACTGCACGGACATTTTGCTCCCCTCATGATTGCTGCATAAGCCACAGTTTCCTCCCTGCCCATTGAGTATTTGATTCAGAGTCTTGTCCTCTTGCACAGTCTCCTCTGTGAACATTTGATGGGGAAGGCACTGCTGTGTAAATGGGGAAATGCATATTCGCATCTCTGCTATGCCTGATTTAGACCAGAACTGTGATTTTCAGCCTTTGCTCTGTAGACCCCTGTGGTTTGCAAAACAGCAAATAAAAGGGCAAGTCCTGATATGCTGTAGAACTGTACAGACATGTGACATTTCTGAAGGGGCCTGTATCTCCTGTGCGAAATTTATGCAGGTAAACAAACTGAAAAAGACTGAAAAACTCTGGACTAGAAATGTGAACAAGTCACTCTCAATGGTGTCTTAGTTCTCATGCTGTTTTGCAACTCATGTGTTTTCTGGATGAAATTGTTTCATTTCATAGGAAGGATTATATATTCAAGGAAGGGGCAGGGGCAAAGGCTGATAATGCCCTTGTCTTTGAAGTCTCTGCAAAAAATAGGTATAGAATTATTTAGACAAAGTTGAACAGCTTGAACAGATGCTTATCTAGAGCTTAGAGGCTGCTGTATTCTTTTCATTTCTTTTTTTTTTAACTCAATGCTCTATAATAATGAAATCTGATAAAAGACAAGGGAATGATGAAAATTAAATCACTTTCAGGAAAATGGTGAGATTAAGCATTCTGTATATTTATGAATTCTGAAAGAATGCTTGGATGAAATCAGCATCACCGATTCACTCCCCTCATTCTCCCCCATACCGTGAAGTCTTTCTGAATCAGTAGCAAAAATAGGAATGATCAAATCAGTGCAGCTGTGAACATTACAAGATGCACACTCCAACAAACATAAAATGTGTGAGTGCCTGGTGAGCATTAGGAAATCTGTCACTATGAACAACTGAAGGTGACAAGTTTAAATAGACCAAGGAATTCCAGTGTTAACTTACTTCCAAACAAGATATTTTCAAAATTGTCATGATCAATTTTTTTTTTTTTTTTACTGAAGATTAGCTGCATGAAAAATAAGCTAATTTAAATTCTCTTTAGGTAAATGGAAAAAAAAATATTCTGGGAAAGCTATTAAAAATGGAAACAAGAACATTTCTGCACTGATCACTTTCTTTTCTGCTAGAACTTTCAAGAACACCTTTCCACACTGTGAGTGCTGGAAGACTAATCCAACATTACAACTTCTCATGGGGTGATGAAGGTGCCTCAGCTAAAAAGAGTCCTCAATTTTCTGTTGTCTTCTTGAAAGAAAAGGAAAACTCTCTGCTTGAGAAGTCTATCTTTTTCACCAATAACTTATATGAGTCCTATGTGTGACTGATCAATTCTGAAAGAGTTCAAGCACCACAGAGAGAGCCCATCAGGCAGCTTCAGGAGCACCTAGCACATTGGCCAAGCACAGAAAAGCGGCAAGCATGGGTGAGCAACCATTAAAAGCACTAGACGCAATTTAACTCCATAGTATTTTTGTTCTTTTGTGAGTTATTTTAGCTTGTTTAATTCATGGAGAAGAAGATGGGAAATGATAATGAGGGCTAAGGACAATGGAACTATCGTGACATACCTAATACCACTCTCAGAGGGCAAATGGATGATCTGAAAAAGAGGAATAAAAATTATGTTTTCTCAAGGTAACTCTAAGCTTCAGTGAAATGAGGAAATTGTTTTCTCTTTCATTTGTGGGCACAATCTCATCTGCAATGCGTTTAAATACCTAGTACCCCTTTGGCACATAACTTTTGCTCATTTAGCTATCAAAATGGTTTTGTTGATTTTAGTCTTTAACCTTTAGCCTAAATGGTAAATATAGAATACTAAGGAAATCTTTGTAATGTCTGTGAACATAATAAGGGTAAAGTATCAGAAAGTAAATTTCTGTGTTTCCTACCACCTAATATATTCCAGAATAAACCCTTTGTAAATGATCTTTGCACTTTCATATTTCAACTTTCTTACTTACGCTGCGTGTTAGATGGAAGTGCTAACTTTAAAATTAGTCATCCTAATGTGCAAAGCACTGGAAAAAGATGGATGTTTTGAACATAACAGGCTTTACATTAAACTCCAGCACAGATTAGATGAATTGTGGAATTATGCCTAATACTCTTAAAGGGTTTTAGTGATCAAACAGGCAGTAGACCCATGCTGACATTAGGTCTAACATTTCTAAGGTACGCAAACTAGAGATCCAGGGCCTTACAGACCTGCAGTTCTACTGGTTTATATTCAAACTTTTACAATGTAAAAATGTAGACCAAAAATGCCCATGTTTTTCTATACTCAGCAGTATCTCCAGTGGTATTTCTGGACAGTTCTGAGGCTCTGTTCTGTGCCTGTGTAGTCCACATACCGTACGTTGTATGTATCTGCTGCCACACTGTGTAGCCCTCTTACACTGTAAGTAGGCTGGACTGCCACTTGTGAGTTATAGCTTATTTTTGATGTACTAAAAATATTTCTGCCTTCACCATAGGACTTTGACATGAAACCTGCTGTGATAACATATGAACTTAAATACATTTGTAATACCATATTTCTTGGGAGATTTAAAAGAATTTGTGTTATGGACCACTCATTTGCTAGTGTTCACTTACCACTGATGAATGCTTTTTCCCATCCATAGTATGGATTTTATCTTAGAGCTTTAGAAGTTAGTCATCTTATCTAAGCTATTCCCATAGACTATTTCATAAGATAACAAGAGGTATCTAAATCCCATAGCATCTAAGACAGATAAACTCCTGCCTGAAAGCTCCTGCCTGTCCAGGACTAGACTAGTTAGCTGAAGTTACATGAGGTGAATCTCATCCATAGTATGGAGGGCAGCTACAGCAGAGCTTCAGATCCCTCAAGATGGGATGCGTTCCTCATGCTTGCAGAGGAATCTGAGAGCTTTAGCTGCTGTCAGAAGTGACTAGGAGTAGCTTAATATGGTTAATTACCGTGAATCATGAAAAAACTGGTAAGTTTGAGTTGCAAACAGACTAAGTCAGGAACTGGGTGTGAGTTTTCCCAGCAAAGGATGAAATTATATAACGATTTATACTAGCAGTTAGACTGCATGAAACAATAGTAGTCTGGTGTTACAGTCTATGAATTTGTGCATTTTAGACATTTCTAAACAGTTTTATTGCTTTCTACAGCCTTATTACATAAGAAGAGACAAATTGAAGAAACAAATGCGTATTGGGTTTATGTGGCAAGGTTTTGGGGGGGTGGGGTGGGGCTGCAGGTGTGGCATCTGTGAGAAGACACTAGAAGCTGCCCCCATGTCAGACCCAGATCCATCTGGCTCCAGGACAGACCTGACACTGGGCAAATCTGAGCCAATCAATGATGTTGGTACTGCCTCTGTGATAATATATTTAAGAAAGGGAAAAAACTGCTGCACAACAGCAGCTGGGAGAGAGGAGTGAGAATATGTGAGAGAAACAACTATGCAGATGCCAAGGTCAGTGAAGAAGGAGAGGCAGAAGGTGCTCCAGGCGCTGGAGCAGAGAATCCCCTGAAGCCTGTGGAGAGGACTATGGTGATGCATGTTGTTCCTTGCAGCCCATGGAGATCCACTGTGGAGCAGATATCCACCTACAGCCTGTAGGGGACCACATGCCAGAGCAGGTGACTGTCCCTTAAACAAAGCTGTGACCTGTGAACAACCCATGATGAAACTCCTGGCAGGAAGTGTGGCCCATGGAGAGAAGCCCACACAGGAGCAGGTTTGCTGGCAGACCAACACTGGAGCAGTCTGTTCCTGAAGGAAGGCACCCTGTGGAAGGACCCATGCTGGAGCAGTTCTTGAAGAACTGCAGCTCTGTGGGAAGGACCCACGTTGGAGAAATTTGTGAAAGGCTGTCTCTCATGGTGAGACCCCACAATGGAGCAGGGGAAGAGTGCGAGAAGGAAGGAGCAGCAGAGATGAAGCATTACGAATGGACTGCAACTGACCCCGTTCCTTGTCCCACTGCACCACTTGAGGGGGAGGAGCTAGAAGAGTTGGGATTGAAGTTGAGCCTGGGAAGAAAGGAGAGGTGGGGGGAAGATGGGTATTTTTAGATTTGTTCTTATTCCTTATTAACCTACTCTGCGTGATTGGCAATAAATTAAATTATTTTTTCCCATGTCCAGTCTGTTTTCCCTGTGACAGTAATTGGTAAATGATCTTCCTGTCCTTATCTTGACCCATGAGCTCTTCATCGCATTTTCTCTCCCGGTCCTTTTGAGGAGGGGGAGTGACGGAATGGCTTGGTGGGCACCTGACAGCTAGCCAAGGTCAACCCACCACAAAATAATAAAGAAATGTTTTCCTGAACCCAAGACTGCAGCAAGTAGATGTCAAGGACAAGACAGAAAACTAACACATGGGGGATGGGAACAAAGTCCTCAAAATGCTAAGGCCTTATCTATGCACAAGGCTACAGCAGTGTAATTAGATGTATGATTAATCATGGTTTAGTTAACAGTCTGTCCTGATGAAACCAGGTTTAAACTTGCATAAAAATATCTGTACATGAGATACACTAGTTTAACTAAGATAAAAAATTAAGACAATGCAGTACAACTCGGTGGCACAGATGATGAATTTCAGACTGATGTAAAACCAACCCCTAAACAGTGCAAGATATAGAAAGTTTTCTTGATATTTTTCAGAAGAAGTTGTTGAGTCAAAAATATCTATGTTTATTTCTATATTTTTGACATTTTACAACTTCTCATTCTTTATTACTTTTATATTCAGCTAGAGTACTCTGTGACTCCTGATCATTCAGTCTGTGTGAGCCAGGGTAATGTAGCATTTGAATAAAGGAATTGGAACATCTGAATTAGGCTTCCCCTTGCAGAAACACTTGTCAGTTACTGAACTGATCTATTTCCCCTGTGAATGGATGCAATAAGGGATTTTAAACATACACCATCGGAGTGCATTTTAAAGGCTGTTATTTCAACAACTCTCAAATGTATTTAACTTTCTCTTAATAATGCTTTGCTGTGGACTTGCCGAAAAAAATGTATAATACCACATCTATTACCTGCTTTGCCAGTTAAGAATTTTGTCTATGTCTGGCATCCTAAGTATTGATAAAACAGGATTTTCTAAGAAAAAGGTTAAATTCTAAAGGCAATTTCATGGCTTTGATTTTTGTGCACCAGTCCTGTTAACAGAGATAACAGTCTCAGTGAGGAATGGGGGTATGCTCCAGCTCCACCTTCATACTGTGAAACAAATTGAGAAAATGATTCTGAGGAAATAAAGTAAAATAGCTTGATCTACAGCATACATAATATTGAATGAAATGTCTTGTATTACAGGTATCACCTGCACTTTTTTGCCTCTTCTGGCTCACTTGCGGACCACACCAGTCTGCATCACCCAGTAACAGGAAGGGTATGATTTCCTCAGGAGACAGGCAGGGGAGCTCTTCACATTTTGACATCATGGAAGTAGGTGCTTTAGGAATACTTCAGACAGACAGTTGAGATGGATTTTACCTTTTTTCAGAAAATTTTTCTCATCTTTTTTGAGCAGCTTTTCTAATATCAATGTCAGAAAAAGAGAAGTGCTATTTCTGATCTCCATAAAAGAAATGTATGAGTTAAATCTGGCAGTTATTACTATTTCTAGGCTGAATTTTGATCTTAGCAGCATATTGCACTGGCTGTTTGTAATCAGGAAAGAGGATGTCTATCAAAATGTTAACAAGGATGGTGGTCAATCTGTCAGATTTATTGAAAACAAATACATTTACAAGTTCCATCATAAATCTAGGTCAAGTAATGAGATTCTCAACTTATTTCCCATAAAGCACTTACTACATTATGCAGGCAAAATGACATGGCACACAACAGTTCAATTTCATCAGCTCTTCACACAACAATGAAATCACAAACCAGTACTGTTTAAATTTTGATTTATTTCATTGTCATCTATTAGCCTAGAATACATGCATACATGGAATATTTGGGCAGAATATATATTAAAAACCCTCAGAATTCTCTTATTTCTGTTGATATCCAAACAATAAAATGTTAAACTCTTCTTTAAGAACAAAATGAAGTATGTACATTTTTAATATTTCATTTTGAATTGCTGAAATTAGTATTTTGAATGCTACATTCAGCACTCTCTTATGCTGACATTAATACACACAAATAATGTTTAGAGCCAAATGATACAGAACTGCTTCCTGAATTTGTTCTAAACAGGAAGAAATTTCCTTAGGATTACTAAGTTTGAAACTTGTTTCTCTGCATATCCTGAAATAATCAACTATTTAATGTAACTTTGAGCTCAGGGTGAACTTTCTAAGTGCTATAGGATAATATTTGCCATTTGTCTCAAAAATGTTTAGGTATTTTTTAAAGACCAAGTTTCACTTCAGTGTCTGGGGAAGCCATGTAATGGTAAATAGTTTTCTTGTGAGCACATTCAGTACAGAGGTGGGAACTTGTGGTTCACCTTCCTGCACTGATCAATGATTGAGCAATCAGTTGGTATTTAGGGAATTCATATAACTGCTGTGAGATGTGATTTCAGATTCCCTCAACTGGAAAAGGGAACTGAAATTGTTTGTTGTTCCTGAAGGCATGCTCTGCTCACAGAACAAGCAAAGAGCATAATGTCTTCCAGAATTTTATAACTCTGATTCATCTTTCTTCTTATTTCTTATGTGGGAAATTTGGATTAAATTGAGAAGTAATTTGGGGAGAAAAGAGTAGGCTGTTTAAATGATTACACTCCTGAAGAAGAAATTGTTCCCCAATAAAAAGACCACAGTCATCTGTGTGACTCTAGTTACATCTATACTGAATGTTACAGTTAATCGTAAAATTACTTTTAAACCTATAACTGCTGATCTTGTGTAATAAGAACACCTTAGATCAACCCCCAACAGCTGGCCATACCTCAAATTCAGCACTATGTGGAATGTCCAAATGCAAGGTAGCAATGTCTACTGGCCCTTCCTGCTGTGTATGGAATTTATTCACATATTGAAAGTTGTATATGCAATAAATCCAGCAATGGTAATTCTGCAATTTCTTGGTCCATCATTTCTAGCCTTCTACATACTTTCAATTCTTTCTCTTTTGCTTGTGATTAGAGGAAGCGGGGAAAGAGAAAGAAGGTCCATTCTTGAAGAGACTCTGAGGAGCAGAGCGTGGACCACTGTAGTGTGGCCCCAAAGTAAAGGATGTGAAAATGTGGATTTTGTGTCTTAAATCAGCTGAAGATGACCTTCAGATTAGACCCTGGGGATAGCTGTGTGCTATATTACTCGATGGATGCTGTTCCTGAAAGGTGATACTGACTACTTTGTTCTACTTAGGTGAGCAAAACTGTCAGATTGGGGCTGATGTTTATGCATTATGTGTTCATTTTTGGCATAAATTCAGTTTAATGTTTCCATTGTATATATCTTTTCTGCTCTTTTTGCATTCTGTATAAAGAGTGCACAGAGACAATATTGTGAAATTGAGGAAGAATAGTAAATCAGTTGGTTGATTTTGATATAGTTTCTATCCAGAATATTTTTGGACTCTTGAATTAAGCATCTGAATATAAGTTGGATTTTTCCTAAGTAGTTCTATGTTTGAAATACTGGAAGCAAGCCACAGTTTTCTGGATTCACAGTGTATCACTACAGATCAATATTATCCTGTCTGAATATATGTTATACCCTGGCTGACTACACAACACAGGTTGGAAGCTCTCCTAAGAGTAGATTCAAGCTCAGATCCCCATTTATCACCTAAGCAAATATATTATTCGGGTTTAAATCATCGTGTCTTTTTTTTTTTTTTTTTTTTTTTTTTTTTTCCTGCCCAGGAAAGAGGAATTTGACGACTTGCTGCAGCTTTCAGGAAGCCCCAGAGAAATGACTGTTGCACTTCATGATCAGGTAGTTTGGACACACAGGATTTATGTACTGTAAATAAACATGATCTGGCTACCTAGAAAAACTGCTGTTTGTGGTTTTAACAGCTAAAGGACAGGAATAACTACAGGGTTCACAAAGTATATGATGGCATATTGTCAAGCATATGGTGTCCTTTCTGGATGTTCCTCTTGAGTTTTGTTGTGAAGAGTATTAAAGAAGAAGAAAAGCTATTTCCTTGGCTAAAATTCTGCTCACTCGTAGGAGAAAAAGTCCAGAATGATATCCTTTCCGTACTGACAAAGCACTGTAACTCTGCAGTGGGAAAGTTGTACCAAACATTGTTTCTGTTGCAAGGGTTTATGAATAGGAAATCACAAGTTGATACTAGACACCTGAAACAGAGTTGGTGGCAACTCTGGATAGTAAGTGTTACAAAACTGAAGAAAATTTGAAGAAAACTAGTAACTAGACTTGTTCTTTAAGAACTCCATAGCGGGGGAGAAAACCAGAAGGATTAGGGAAGTAATCAGGATTGAGGCTTGAGTAGAATAAAATGGTGTCCAAGGAAGAAACACAGATGATGTCATGGCACACTGCAACCCTCTCTGTAGCCCCTGCTGACAGTTTGCCCCCCACTGACCTTGACTCCGACTGCTGAGACAGAGCTGTGACACTGACCGTCTATACAGGGGTGAGAAAGGTAAAAATTACAGAGAGCGGTAGGACTGCTGATCTGCGATTGCTAGGAGAAAGAGAGAAAATGTCAACATGGAAAGATAAAATCCTAAAGAAAAGAAATGCAGAAAGGGTGGCTGGAGGCTGTTCTAGTTATGGAGAGTCAGGAACTGCCAGGCTGGGGTTAAGCCATGAGGGCTGTCGTCACTGACAGAGTAGGAGGAAGGCAACAGCTCTGGACCCCTAGTGATGGCTCTTAGGAGCTGTGGTGACCAACCCTTCCCTCCTCATTGACATCTGCCCAGCTCAAGAAGGCTCTCCAGGTGCTGTTTTGGGGTGTGGGCACAGCAGTGCTTAACCTCATAGCTCACTAAATACTAGGGGTCTTTTATGTGCATTGACCAAGAAATAATTTCTTTGTGCTTATGACGTACCCATATTCTGCTTGCAGAGTCTTTTTGTGCCAGGTTAATGATGCCCAAACAAACTGACTATAAAAACATTTTGTAGAGGTTAAGAGTTGATTTCATTTTTATGCTGGGAAGCCAACGTGCACATTTAAGAAAGTAGCAGCATAATAGGAAAAGAACATGATCTTGGAAGAAGTTATTTACATCTGTAGAATTAAAAAAAAAAAAGAAAAAAAAGGAATTTCATCTAGCAGGAGGTACAGTAAGTGTCCCTGCAATAGATGAAGTATCCTTTGCTGCAGCCATACATCTAGAAGAGCTCTGATGCTCAGAGCTATCTGACATTAAATCATGTCAAGCAGAAGCAAACACCAATGGAAAAAAAAATCATTAATGTTTTTAATTAGGTTGTCTTGAATTCTCATCTGCATTCTGAAAGCAAGGGGCTTATTTCAGTAAAAATCATGGCCAGCTTCTGTAGCAAGGAAACTGGCTGTACTCTAACTGAATTGGGCCCTAAATTTGTTGCTTGGCAAGAACAAGGAAATGTTTTGCTCTGGTGTCTGACTCCATTGGCAGTGGTGCTTGTTAATCACACAACCCATTACAATGCACTATACAAGGAGGAATCTCAAAAACATCTTATTGCTAAGAGCTAAAGGCTATAAAGTGCAGTCTTTTCTACTAACCAGATTTGTGCTCTGTTGTGTTTAATGGTAGTTGTGCCAGTCCATGATTACTCACAAATGGTGACTAGAGACTGTGGCTGAGAACCGTCAGTGTGAGTGCAAGAAGGGGAGGACCTCAGAGCTCATGTTTTAAAGCAATATTTAGGCTAGCTTAACACTGAGCAACAAAATGAAGACAATAACATGGAAAATGAAGGCTAAAAATGTTTAATTACTTTACCCTGATCACTCTGCTCCCTTCCAATTGGCAAGTGGGAACTGGAACTTGCCAAACATGTTTTATTTTTAAATCTTTTATCCATTGGCAAAACTGAATATTGCATCGGACCTCATAAATGTATTTTACAATTTTGTAAGGTTTTCCAGCCTGCACATACCTACGTGTTCATGCACAAGCACTTAGAGAACTGACGCATGCAAGGGCAACTCTGACTTTGGGTTTTGGGGGGGGTCCATCCCCCACTGAATTTTGTAACTTTGGATAAACTGTCTCTGATTCATGTTTCTCCCTTCACTCAGCACAGCAGCAGCAGCAGCAATGCTAGCACCAAGCCCAGAACTGCAGCCCACTGGAGGAAGTACTGTCTGACCATGCAGTAACCCTTGGAGGGAAGGAATCTCCCCTGTCACCAGCACCTTCCACCCCTTTAAAAAGCTCAGAAGCCACACACATGTGCAGTGTTTCTGTGAGTATGTTGGATGTTTCCTCTAAATAATGCTCTAGGATCTGATTTAATGTGTAGTAGAGCATTTGAGTATCAGCAATATGGAAATATTGACAATAACAAGTAAATGGAGAAGTAGTTTAGTCTCATAAAACCCTCAAAATCTGGTACTGGAATCAGAGCCCTGGCACAGCACTGCCTGACTCCTCTTCATCTGAGAGATGGGCATCACTGCAGCTGTGTACACTTGAATTTACACTGCCCATTTCCTGCGATCCTTTCTAACGCACAAACAACCCAACTAGCAAATAACTAAAATTTTTTGTATATTAGCATTCTTGTGAGTGTGACTGATTTAAATCTAGGTATTGGTTAGTAAGTAGTGTCTGGCAGTATCTGATGGCTAGTAGCTCAGTGGAATTCATATAATTCAATTATTTTCAGTTACTTTTCCATTTTTATATTCAACAGGAAATAAATAGGGACAGTAGCTGTTTTTCCAGGAATAAGGTATTTGAATCCTTTTTTGGGGTGGCACAGATGAGTGTCACTTCAGCACTGAAGGGGCTGAGCTACCTTTCTAGAAGGATTTGTGTATGCAAACTGTTAGTTGTATGCGTCCCTGGATGTTTGCTTCCACACAGTGTAGGCATGGTCCAAAGGTGACAGTAATTCTTTGTATTATTGTTGTGACTGAAATGTGCTTTCATCATTACTTTGCCCTAGCTGATCAACAGAGAAAGTAAGAAGTGTCACAGGCTGTAAAAAAGACCATAACTTAAAAATAAAGAAAAAATGTGCTTAGGAAGGTACGTTCATGTAGTTAAGCATATTTTTATTTTTTACAAAAGCTAATTATTTATTACCAATATCTGGCTCAAAATATAATCCTACAAAATTGATCTTTCCCGATTTTAAACTTTTGGCAACTACGAATCAAGATTAACAAAGGGACCTTAGTGATAAAAAGCACAGACTTGCTTTGGAGAAACGTATTTTTCCTCTAGGATGAGAAAGGAAATCAGACATGTAGCTATGAATTTGATTTTTAGTTCTTTTTTTTTTATATACTTATGTATGTGTATATACGTATATACATATGACTGTATGAGGATGCATGCGTATAGAATCTATCTCTAATTTTGACATTATTTTGATTTTTATCTTATATTTTAATACAGTTCCTTTGCATATTCCAGCAAAGGACCAATGCATATTGCAATCACGTCTGTTATGTATCCAATTTATTTTTCAAATATTCAATGTGCTGAATCATAGTTATCTTAAAGACCACATTTCTCTTCATTACCTGTCAGACTGATTGCTCTATAGGAGTAGTGTCATTGACGAAGTCCAGGAAGAATGCATTCCTGTGCATTCCATATCATATTCACTGCTCTAAGTATATTTGCTTAGCTACCCATCACACACACGTTTCAGTCAGATTCTGTGACTCTTCCTTTTCTGATAATCTTTCTACAGTGGAGAGAAATATTAGACAATAACATTTCTCATTAACCAATTAAATTAAATAGGGGAATGAGCGACCAATAATACAGAATAAAATACTCAGATATCCATAAATCTTTTTTTAACCTTGTACAAGGTAGAATTTCCTATATATAAAGCAAAGTGCTTTGATATATATAGATTGACAACACACTTTGCCTTTTATGGATTTTGAAAGAGAGGAATTTGCATGTAAGGAAACACAAAACCTTGTCTTGTAATGAATTTCAGTGTATAACATAGGGAACACTTAGAACTATCAAATCTGAGATATCATTAAATTCTAATTCTAAAGTAAATAGGCCGCAAAGCACAGAAATTTGAAATTGCACATGGTATCCAAGGACAAGTATTTTTTATGGAATCTTGAGTTCTTCCAGGCTTACTGCTTGGTGAAACAAAATAAAGCAATTTAATATGGATAAAATATTAAGACGTAGTAAACACAGAGTTTTCGTTGCTCTTTTTACCAATATTTATACTTTTTTTAATGTGGTAGTTTGGACATAGTGTTATCTGAGGTGGCTTAGGGTGATTCAAGATTATGCTTAAGACTTCTCTGTGAAAGATTTCTTTTAAGATTTTCAGCTACTGGCCCAAAATTTGAGTTGGTCTCCTATAGGGTCTGTATATACCTCACAGAGCCATGCAGAGGTCTTAGACACCCTAGGATTTTGCAAGTGGCATTAGAGATCTGTGTTTCATCAGCTGTGTTGTTCTTTTTGGATAGATTTTATGGCATTTAACATCAACCACTGGAGAGATAGGGGAAGGATTCAAGTAAATATTGATACCTACATTAGGCATCTACCTCTGTCATATGGCATATGTATATTTCCTGTGCAGATATCTCAGACAACTTAGACATCTCAGATGGCAATAGCTGTCATTTTGGCAATTGAATTTGCCAGATCAGTTGCCAGGATTCTTAATGAAACCTAGTTGCTAGAGACTTATGTGCAATTCAGCACATACCAGTGTTCATTTGCCTACTGGGTTCATTCTGCACAATTTGGATATCTGCTTCAGACTACCATTAACTCTTTTTGGAGTCACCAGACTATGAAGAAAGCCTATATAATTAAGACTTCTCCAAACCTTAAAAGTTTAAGATAGGTTTAAGGGTTTGAAGAAAAATACTTGGGTTTTAGATAGTTTAAGAAAGAAAAAATAAATACACATTTTTTGACTATTTTTTGTGTGATTAGAAAAGTCTGTAGCATTACTTGTAGCGGTTCATTATCAGTAAGTTTACAAATTAAGCCCAAATGTTATCATATTCTAATATGCCAAGAGTTCTCTTTCAAAGTAGTTTTTGGCAAAATTTTCATCTCAGTAAATCCTTTTTTCCCCCTTTTTTTTCTGTCAAAAAGAAAATGCTTCCCCAAAAGAATAAAGAAAAAAAACCCCAGCCAACACCAAGCCTCCTAGTTTTAATGAAAGACTTCTATAAGTTAAGTGTCTCAACTGTAATTTTATAATAGGCACTGTAATGCCAAGACTGTTGCATGAAAAAAGTCTACTGTTGTCGTGGCTAAGTCATTGGCATTGTCAAAAGAGCAGAGCTACCTTCTGGATGCTGTTGCTGCTGTGATACTTCTGAAACATATCAGAGATGGTAAAGTGTTCAGTCTCTTATCACACATTAAAAAAAGAGGAATTAAAAATCAAGAGAAAGCATTATTTTGATTCCAAGCCATTCATTCTTCATTACACTAAAGTCAATTATCGACCTTAGATACACATAGAAAATTATAATTTCTGAGAGCTCTGACATTTTTTTGCCATTTGCCACTGGTGCAGTGCATGAGGTTATTGTCCTAGCTCTCTGTCCTAAACAGGCAGTTTCTCACTGCTGCAGTTCATAACTTGGTATGTGAACTCAAATCATCACTGACTGCAGTTATCATCCTGGTCTGAGAACTGCAATGCCACATAATAGACAGGTTGCCTATTCTCTGTCCCTGCAGTATAGTAAAACACATTTGAGTATTGTAACCTCTTAGTAAATCACAGCATAAAGACAACAGGTCAAACCCCTGGCAGACATCTCATCTGGGGGGAAAAACAAACCA
Organism: Gorsachius goisagi; assembly: GCA_018403395.1. Taxonomy (NCBI): domain Eukaryota; kingdom Metazoa; phylum Chordata; class Aves; order Pelecaniformes; family Ardeidae; genus Gorsachius; species Gorsachius goisagi. Next base: position 40,829 of record BOSO01017253.1, on the reverse strand, counting down.
AAAAAACCCAAGCCATACCAAAGCAATAAAGTGGTGCATGTGGTGCATATATGGCACATATAAATATATATATATTTTTTTTAATAGAACGATCACATAAATCAACTTCATATTGTAGAATAACAATAACAACACAGATGGTAATAAATGCCAGATGGTCTTTAGAAAGCTGGTGAGGAAGGTCATTCCCTAGTTCAAGCAATTTAAATCTGTAAGTCATACAATTTTCTAATACGTCTTGATAAGTTCTTGAAATGAGGAGTTTAGATTTGATGTATAACTTCAGAAATTCACAAGGAGTGGACTTGCTCTTTCCAAAAGAGAATACTTGGAAAAATTTGATTTGCAGAATGTTTGGAAACTTGTACTCATCCATCCCATTCAGACTAAAGGAAATTTCAAAAAGATTTGAATTTTCTGTGAAAGAGAAAATTTAGTTTTGGACTGAGTTGTTGAAAGCTACATTTAAAACATGATTTACCATGTTTTCACTATTGTGCTAAAATTCAAGATCTGTTCTTAGTTATTACAGTTGTGGGAATTACATAAGCTCTTAAAAGTAAAACTGTGTCTGCAGGTCTTCCACTCTATCCATACCACAACTTACAATCTATCTGCAGCAACATACTTTTCATATATAATATCAGCAAAGTAAACCAAGACTGGTTTATCATCTTGGAGTTTTATGCAATAACATTTTATTCATTAAAGCCAAAAGGGATAAAGAGGTGAGTTTATGAAAGATAGATGTCAGAAGACAGGCGTGGGAAGCCTGGAAAGATGATGAGGACTTAATAAGAATAAACCCTCTATCCTTTATTTAATTATAGTTATTGTCTATTTTAAAATAACTTCAGTTGAGCAAAAGGACAAAACTACATTATTCACACTTCTGTTTTAGAAGGGTGTGTTGTGCTGGTTATTAATTATGGTTAGTATAATAAACATGCCTGGAAGAAACACCTCAAATAAATGATCAGACACACAGAAAAAAAAAATGACCTGTTTAAATGTCAAGAAATCGCACATTCAATTAGTGAGCTTGTTATTTCTCACAAGGAAGATTATCAGATGACAGCATTCATATATTAATTAGGAGAGAATACCTTTGCACTCTTCCTCAGGCAGAGTAGGGAATTTGTCATGCAGGCTGATTTTCTCTGTGAACTGTTCTGCTCTGACTGTAGGCCCAGACTCTCCAAAGCAAAACTGCACTGAAATTGATAGCATAGATACCTGAATAACCTGGAGGACCTTGGACACTTTCTTTGACAGAAAGATGCATGGAAGACTCCCAGAGGGTCTCCTCTAGTTGAGGTAAATTTTACTGATGGCTTACCAGCGTCATAATTTTGCCCATAAACCTAATTTGACTTCAGGTCTGAACAGTTTCCATACCCCTTTGATCTCCTATTTTTATTATTTCAACTAGCCAGCCATTCCCAATCAGAAGACTTAATTCAGCACCCATTTATGGTCACTTTTGTTCCTTATGGTTTTAGTAGTCTTTGACTCCAGCAGAATGAAATGACCGCACACTTCCCTTTTACCTCTGCAGCAACATCTGTGCACTCTTTTTCTTTAGCCTCTCTGGCTTATGTTCTCAGCTCACTTCTGAGCTATGTGTCTCTGTTATATTCAAGCAGCTAACAAGCCTTGTGGCGATTCATTTCTTGTGACACTCTTTGATGGGTTTCACTTTGAAGACTTTAACTTCACTTTGGCTTTGCAACATGAATTTGAATGTTCCACTCAGTCTTTAATACCGGGTAGCTTTGATACCAGTGTTCATAATCTGTTGTGTTCATCAGTCAACATTTCTTGTTTAAAATATTAAAAAAAAAAAAAGAAAGCCCACCGCATTATCCTGATGACAGTGGCTATAGTATCCTAGCAACAGCTAGTTGTTTATCAGTGTCCAGAATACTTCAAATAAACTTAATTCTCCATACAGTTTCTCTACTTCATAATTCCTTTTTTAATGCAAAATGTCCTTGATAAGGCTATTGTAACAAATAAAATGTCATATAACCTAGGGTTTTTTAGGGTTTTTTTTAAAGTCTGTGTTTTTATAGTAATGTAATAACAGGAAAAAAATGGAATTTCTTCTCTCAGAAAATGCCCTATAGTAAAAGGGAAATATTTAAATTGATGAACAGTTTTCCACAGGAATTATTTTCTCAGGAAGTGTATTTTCTCTGGAGTTTTTTTTTCCATAAAATGCCTTGATTTTGGCTTTGAAAAGTCAGACATGGTGCCCAAAATTTCAACCTGAAAACCTTTTGGCACTCCTCAAGGGGAGCGGGATGCCTTCTCTGTGCACTCTCTGCTCCAGGGACCTTCCACTCTGCCCAGGGGCACAGATTGCAACAGGGCATACACCGGGTAAGAGTCTGGGTGCCTAAGTCTTGGTTTTGGAAACTATTCCACCACCCGTGGTATGCTGGCACCTAACTGGCAGATGTCTGAATCAATAATTAGATCTGACCCTTCTCTAACAAGCTAAGGAGAGAGCCAGGGTAGCAGGGTGGCAGGGTAACAGAGTAGCTTCTGTCTATAAGGTGAAGGGGAGTCGATAGGCGGAAAGCAAGCAGGTAAAAAATCCATTCTTGTTCACCAGATATAGGGAGAACATTAATAAAAAATATGTTAATGTTATATTAATATCCTTATTGTAATTGTAAATTCTCTGTGTCACATGGATTCTCTTCTACCTTCTGGTTCTGTAAAATGTTGTGGAAAATATTCACCTCTTACCAAAATTTTAAGTAACTTGTAAGTATTATAGTTATCATGAGATGGAACTTTAAACATTAGTTAGCTAGGAGCTTTAAATCTTTATTCAGTCCATTCTAGTTTCACAGAATGTCAGATATCTAATCAGACTAGACTTTGAGCCTTATTTGAATGTTTCATAGCTAAAAGAAGAATTGATATGAGACATAATAGTAATTCTATAATTATGTCTTCACCATTTTTTCTGTGTTGCTAATTTTTTGAGGTCTCTCCTGTAAGAAAATTATCTGAGTTGTCTGGGGATTTTTTTTGATGTGTTTATGTGCGGATCAGTGCTATTGCTCCTGTAATGCTGATTTTGCCAGCATTAGTTAGAATTTGGTTATTTACCTGTCAAATGTCAGTAAACTTCTATAGATAACTTCAGAGAAGAGCAATGAGAGAAACCTATTGCATTTATCACTGAGGAGGTAGGAAGACAGAAACTTTCTGGCGATGCCCCAATGACTTGACTCCCTGTGACGGAACATGGAAATATAGCTTTCCAACAAAGTAAAAGATAGAAATGATGGCAAGGCTAGTGCAGTGGAATCTTTTAAATATTTTATACATCTTAACTCATTTTCACACTCTTCATATGGTTTCTAACATTTTCCTCCGATTTTGCCCTCCTTTGATCATTAGACTATGATGTTCCCCAGGGAGATCATAATATTATAGCACTCCCTATAGCATTTCCCTGGGAAAATGAAAAAGAGAGCTGCTGGGAGATGTTAAAGAACAGTTCAAAGCCTCAGAGATTTTATGGTCAAAAGAGACTAGTGTGATCGTTTACTCTGACCTCTCCCATAAAACAGCCCTGGAAGCTTTAAGCCTGTTTTTCATCTGACTGAAAGCCCTATGAGAGGACACTGTGAGTACCAGACATCTGCTGCAACTAACCCTGAGTCAGGAGAATTGCACATATCTCAGTGAGGTTTAGTAAGAAGATGTAGGCATGACTGAGAATAGGCAGTTCTGGCTGTATTACAGAAAAACGCACTGTTTATGTTCCAGCTACCTCCATTTCCTTCAGACTTTATTCCATGGGTTTCAGAGGTTTATGTTGCAACATTCTCCACACCCTGGAAAGAAATAAGAAAATGCCAGGCAACTTAATCGATATGCACATACAAATTTCTTCTGCAGTGGACTATAATAGAAGGGTAGACTAGGATATCTTATTCAAAACATTTCATATTTTATTTCTGGCTGGACGTGATAGCATTTTTACAGAAACAAAGAGCAAAATAACAACCCTAAACAAAGCGACAGATCCTCGCTTAATTGTGTTAGGAAGGAAAGCTAGAAGGTCTAAAGAGAAAAGAGCATTTCTGAATCTTGCAAAGGATCTGTGAATCTCTTTCTGTAGTGCTTAAGGGATAATGGTTCTGGTTTCTAACACTGGTCTGTATCTCACAGTCCCTTATCCAAAGACCTCACATACTGAGTTTACACACATAATGAATAATCAGTGGCAGGTTAAATTATGCGCTGCTCAGTGCAAATTCCCCAGGTTCCCTTTGGTGGAATTCTACTGTAGTTGGCAACATTAGTGAAACAGAGAACGCATCTGCTGGCATACATGCTTGCAACACCTGGTTTCTCAGGATTTGTCCCTAAATGCATCAAAGGCCATACTAGTTTCCTGAGAGGCAGAAGGATAACAACACTTTACCCACATAGCTGTGGGACCAATGAAAACATAACAGGTTTTTCCTGCCAAATCAAAGTTAATTCCAGTTCAAATATAAAAAAAAGTTTTTCTTCTTGAGTTCTAATGATAAGGAATGCCAAAGCTTTTCAGGTCTTGAAAGGTATCTTAGTTGTGAAATGGGTGTTAAATTATTAGTTTAAAAATCACAGTTACCTAAATACAGGAACCACACTCACCTCAGTGTTTTCTGTGATAACAATAGTCTTGGAATTAAGAAAGTACAATACACTCCTGAGGTAATGAGTGATAAGAGACAAATGCCTGGAAAAAAAGAGGTAAATAATAGAAGCAGGGAAATAATTAAAACTACTATGGAGGTGTAAAATGTGTGCTTCTGCTTCATGGTAAAAATGATCAAAGAACAAACTAGTTAGCATTTACATGAAATCCTCAGTAAAAAGGAAGTTAAAGGAAGTATTATCTCTGCCTAAAAATACGTTTCATTTTGCAGATGGTTACCTTCCTATTCCCTGCCTCTCAGCCATGTGGGAATAGGGTAAATGAGAAAGTACATGGAGGTGATATAATGAAAAGCTAAAAAAATATTTGCCACAAAGCATTACTCTAGTTCACATAGTATATTGTTTTTATAGTTAGAAAACTCTTAAGATTTTTAATGTGAAAGGAAAGTGACACATTTAATTTATTATTATTCAAGCAGTTGTTCTGAGAAATGAAAAACTACACAGGATTAAGCCATTCATGATCTGATTTGAAAATCACAAAAAAAAGGTGTGATTTAATTACTCCTCTAATCTGTGCTGCTTTTCAGAGCAGCCAATTCCTCCTGCTGGAGCTGATGTGAAATCTAGATGTTCTGTCCCTAGGGGTGAGATACTGTAGAAAGTAGAACACTGTTAAGAAAATAGAACACTGCTAACTCAGACATGCACAATGTGAACCAGTCATTTTGTGTTATAGCTGCTCAGCAAGCAAAAAAAAAAACAAAAAAAAAAAGAAAAAAGGGTAAAGTCTCAGAAAATCTTATTCAAACTACTCCTAGACATCAACTCAGCAGAAAAAGGATCAGACTTTATGAGTCTCACTATCTATTTAGGTATGCCAATGAACTTGGATTTTGTCTGTTGTCCTCCAAAATGTTCTGACTATCTGAATGTTCACACTGATATGCTGTTACTACTGGGAGAAGTATGGAATGCTTCTCCACACAGCACACAATGGAAGTGTTAAAAATAGTTTTTATGGTAGACAAATGGCCCTCAAAAGGTAAACTACATCTTTGGCAAATTTATTTGCTTCAAAAAATTGAACATACTTAAGCTTTCATGCTTAAGGGAACATGTATTTCAGAGCAGGACTCCACTGGCAACCACTTTTATGTAACATTAATGTTTTGCAAAAGTAGCATATTAGGACATAAATACATTGCTAATAAACAGCAACGTAGCAAATGTTTTGTATGCACACAGAATGAACAAAGTTATACATAAAGAAGAAAATAAATCTAATGCGAGTATTTTCAAATTTAATCAGGTCAACAGTCTTACTGTGTCTGAGTTTGGGTGCATCAAAATGAAAGAGTGAGTTTATTGGCTAGAATACAGAATTGAGAATCAATATTTCTAGGTTTTATTCTCTGTCACTTACTTGCCGTGTGACTTTGGCAAATTGAGAGCTTTGCACCTAAGGTTGTTCATCTTTCAAATGAGGTATTTACATGATTTATGAGGATGTTGTAAGGCTCAACTCACAGAATATTTGCAAAGGTACAGACTAAGAGGTACAACAAATATTACATGTAATGACAGTAATATGTTGCCATGGCCCGCTGTAAACATTTCTTTATCTTCATCATGGGGCCAAATTGTGACTGTCAAGTGTGTCTTTACGCTTCAAAAGGTGGAAAAATATGTCATGGGTTTTTCCAAGTATAAAACTGGCTTCCTATGTTGTAGTATAAAGCAGGAATTCTCTGTAATCTCAGGTGACCTGTGGGACTGCACATACTACCTTTTTGCTATATTGTTTTCAGGAGAAGTCCTGCAGGAGGAAACACTGCCCAGGAGGAGTACTAAGGAGAAAAAATAAAAAAGACAAATCTATGTTGCAAGTCATTATAGCAAAAAACTCTCTGATTTAAATAACAAAAAGAAGAAAATAAGTCCCTTAATTAGGGTAATTTATGATGAAGGTATAAATGAGTAAACAAGAGCAATAGTCTCAATGTCAGATGATGCATTATTTTGCTAAGAAAAAATGGTTGTGCCCCCATTAAGAGCAACCTTACTTTTTTGATTGATAGGTTAAGTAGGAACAGGCTGAAGAAGCTCAGGTGAATCACTGGATCACTGTGTACTTGGCAGGGAGATACAGATTTGTCCTGGCCTGCTGAGAGCATCTTTACAGACAAAAGTGTTATCCATTGTCAGGACCTGGGAAGGTAGCTCAGAAAGTAGCGTATGTGCTGCTTTAACTTACTGGATGACAAATGTTCAGTGAATTAGAATTTCTCTATGGAAAAGCAGCTCCAAAGAGTTATTTGAAAAGCCACCAGGGATTCTACCAACTGGCATGGTCCACATTCATAGTCTTCTCTGTGAGGTGGGAGACAGTAGCCTTATCTAAATAGGTAGAATGAGTGAGGAAGAAATTATCACAGAATGATAGAATGTTTGGGCTTGGAAGGGATCTCCAGAGTTCATCTGGTCCAATACCCAAGGTCAGACAAAGCCATCTACAGCCAGTTTCCCAGGACCATGTCCATATGGCTTTTGAATATCCCTAAGAGACTCTGCAACCCCTCTGTAGCAGTTCTCAGCTACTCTTACAATGAAAAAGTTTCCTGATGTTCAGATGTCACCTCCTTTGTTTCACTTTGTGCCCATTGCCTCTTGTCCTGTCTCTGGGCACCACTGAAAAGAGGCTGGTTCCATTCTCTTTGCACCCTCCTTTCAGGCATTTATACACATTGATAAGATGCCCCCCTCCAAGCTTTCTCTTCTCCAGGTTGAACAGTGCAAGTTGTCTCAGCCTTTTGTCATAGAAGAGATGCTCCAGTCCCTTAGTCATCTTTGTGGCCCTTTGTTGGACTGTGTCCAGCATGGCCCTATCTCTCACACTGAGGAGCCCAGATCTGGACACAGTGCTCCAGGTGTGGCCTCACCAGTGAGCACAGGGGAAGGATCACCTCCCTTGACCTGCTGGTAATACTTTGTCTAATGCAGCCCAGGATACATTAGCCTTCTTTGCTGCAAGGGCACACTGCTGTCTCATGTTCAACTTGGTGTCCACCAGGATCCCCAGGTCCTTTTCTGGAAAGCTGCTTTCCAGCTGGGTGGGGGAGATTGTTCCTCCCCAGGTGCAGGACTTTGCACTTCTCCTTTGTTAAAATTCATGAGGTTCCTGTCAGTCCCTTTCTCCAGCCTGTTGATGTCCCTCTGGATGGTAGCACAACCCTCTGGCATACCAGCCACTCCTCCTATTTTTGTGTCATCAACAGACTTGCTGAGGGTACACTCCTCTCCCTCATCCAGATCATTAATAAAGATTTTGAACAAAATTGAACCCAGTGTTGACCCCTGGGGTACACTGCTATTAACTGGACTCCAGTGAGACTTTATGCCACTGATCACCACCCTCTGAGCCTGGACATTGAACCAGTTTTTAACTCACCTTACTGCCTGCTTATCCAGCCCATACATCAGCAGCTAGTCTATGAGGATCTCAAGGGAGATGGTGTCAAAAGCCTTACCGAAGTCCAGCTAGACAACATCCTTGTCTACCAGGCCAGTCGTTTCATCAGAGAAGTTTATCAAGTTGGTTGAGCATGACTTTCCATTAGTGAACTCCTGACTACTGATGATTTTCTTGTCTTTTATGTGCCTGGAAATGGTTTCCAGGATTAGTTGCTCCATCACCTTCCTGGGGATCAAGATGAAGTTGACTGGTCTGTAGCTCCCTGGGCCTCCTTGCCCTTCTTAAAGATAGAAGTGGTTTGCTTTCCTCCAGTCTCCAGGCACTACTCCCAGTTACCATAACTGAAAAAAGATTGTCAAGAGTGGCTGTGCAATTACATCTGCCAGCTCCCTCAACACTTTTGGGTGCACCCCATCAGGGCCCATGGACTTAAGTATATTCAGTTTGCTTAAGTATTCCCTGACCTGATCCTCTTCCACCAAGAGTACATTTTCCCCACTCCAGCCTTTCCCCATGGTCTCTGGGACCTGGGATTCCTGAAGGCCAGTCTTGCTAATAAAGGCTGAGGCAAAAAAGGCATACAGTACTTCAGCCTTTTCCACGTCCTGTGCCACCAGGTCCCCTGTCTTGTTAAGCAACAGGCCCACATTTCTTCCTGTCTTCCTTTTGTCACTTATGTATTTATAGAAGCCCTTCTTGTTGTCTTTGACATCACTGAACATATTCAGTTTCATGTGGGCTTTAGCTTTCCTAACTTCATCCCTGGATGCTTGGACAATGTTTCTGTATTCCTCCCAGGTTACCTGTCCTTGCTTTTACTCTCTGTATGCTTTCTTTTTGTGTTTGAGTTTGGCTAGGAGTTCTTTGTTCATCCATGAAGGCCTCCTGGCATTTGTTGGGATGGAATTCTCTTGAGATTGGAGGAGGTGATCCTTGAATATTAACCAGCTTTCTTAGGCTCCCTTTCCCTCCAGAGCCTTATCCCACGGGACTCTTCCAAGCAGATCTTTGAAGAAGCTAAAGTTGCTCTTCTGAAGTCCATGATTGTGAGCTTGCTTTTCATTCATCTTTCTGCCTTGAGGATCCTAAAATCCGTCTTTCTCATGGTCATTGCAGCCAAGCTTGCCTTTGATCTTCACATCCCCAACAACCCCCTCCTTGTATGGTGAGTATGAGGTCCAGCACAGCATGTCTCCTCATTGGCTCCTCTGCCACTTGGAGGAGGAAATTATCATTGATGCACTGCAGGAACCTCCTGGATTGTTTATGTCCAGCTGTGTTGTCCCTCCAGCAGGTATCAGGGTGGTCAAAGTCACCCTTGAGGACCATGGCCTGTCCTTTCTAAACAGCCTCTCCATTGCAGCACTCCAGTCATGGGTGCCATCCCGCCATGTTTCCCTGATCCCAAGAAGATCATAGCCCTGCAGCTGCACACAGATCTTTAACTTACCATGTTTTTTCCCCATGACTGTGTGCACTTTAGAGAGGCACCCCAGTATGTTGAGTTCCTGGAGAGGGAACTACTTCTGGTGGAGTCAGAAGGCTAGATAAGCTTTGGCAGTCCTCCCACAACATCCTGGATCCTGGCCCCTGGAAGGCAATAAACATCTCTAGATGATTGGTTGGGTTGACAGATGTGTGTCTATGTCCCCTGCAGCAGGGAGTCACCCATTATGATGGCTCACCATTTCTTTCTGGTAGTCTTGCATGGTTTAGGGTTACGTGAACCAGGTTCTTGGCTTGCAGGCACATGTGGCTTCTCTTCAGCTTTGAGGTGTGTGAACCAACTTTGCATTTGTAAGCCCTTGGGTGGGGCAGGAGCTTTCATTTTGGTACCAGAAGTCACAAGCTTCCATCCTTCACTTTCTCCAGAGGTTGCATTTACCATGATGATGGAGGTTCTTCAAGCTATTGAGTCTCAGAGAAGATCCTGTCTATTTCCCTTTCACCTTCTCTGATGATGACCCATGCCAAAGGAATTCCCATGAAGAAAATGCACAAATAGAGCACCCAATTAATCTCATTGTCATATCTTTCTGTTCTTTGTGAATTTCCAAAGCAAAAACAGAGAAAAAAAATTACAGGTGGGAAGAAAGGCGCAGTGTCAAAACTGCTTAAGAGCTCCTTAAATATTAGTTGCAGGATCCTACAAAGTAGCTTACATTCTCTTTTAAAGAAAGACCGCATTGATTATGCCAATATATTTAGAGTTAGAATTTTGTCTTGATTGAATTGGAAGGAAAGTGCCTTTTGCCAAGAGAATAATTTTCAAATATCAGAATACTTATGACCTGAGAGATTACTCAATTTAAAAGCATTGATGTACCATACTTAAATAAGTCACATTTCTCTAGGAATATCTTTAACAGATTTCTTCATCAAAGCAGTCTGTATTTCTTCTTCTAAGAGTTCATTACATAGATGGATAGTTAAGCTATCAGTAGTAGCAAAGGGTAACTGGATGCTGATAAGTTTACTGGAGTTGATGGTTACCGGGGATGTGAAAAGTTGATTAGTTAAACATGTTAGTGAACATTTGAAATATTCCTTTTCTTTGGCTGGCCAAAATATGTGACTAAAATTCCTCAAACGCTATGTAATCTTTTAAAAATATGTATTTAAAGACTTTAAACTGCCTTTCAGGTAGAAGGTAAAAGACTGCCAAAGTCTCGATGAACTGGATGCCACAAGTTATAGCACTTATTTCTCTCTTTATTTTGCCACTTTCATTTCCCTTACTATAACATAAAGTGACAGAAATGAAGTGGTGTAGGCTGACTTTACAAATTCTCCTGAAGATCCTAAAAGCAGTCAGCACCAGAAGCAGAGTTCTACTGCAGAGGGACCATCATGGAATGCAGTGGAGATCCTGTACATCCCATACGAACTGCTCTCAAAGTGCATTTATGACAACTTGGTTTTGACACAGGTGAACTTTCAAGATTTAAGGCAGCCATGTAAAGTAATATTAGTAATGTAGCTTAAGAGAATGGATGGAAAACAAGCATAATACCAAAACACCGAGTAAGGTGCATTGGGTGTCTCTGTATAGAAAAAAGACCTTAAAAAAGAGAAGACAGCAACACAGAAGGAAGAGCATTTTGAACTGTGGAGAAAATTATATTCGAAAGCCTATGTTAAAGGAATAATTAAAAAATCTGTGTTAAAGGAATAAAAAAAGGTTGATCAATATTCTGATACAACTGATGCAAAACAAAGCCTACACATTACACTGTCTGAAGAAAAATGAATGCTATGTGAAGATGCATGTGTCAGAGGCTGAAGGGTTAGTGCAGGTACAATGAGGACTTAGCATCCTGGTTTGGTAAGAACTTCCTTTTCCTATACAATACCCATGCCCTGTTGCCTCTCTTTGTTCTTGCCTCCAGTTTTGCGTTGAATGTGCTACAGTGTGCTGAAAATACTGTTGATCAATAGGAATTTTAAGATAAAAATAAAATGTATGCTGTGTAATGGTTTTTGTGTAAGTCACAGGTATGATAATCCTATAAGTGGTGTAAAATCTTTATGGCTAAAGCATTTTTATTAAAATAGTTGAGAATCTTTTCTGTAAAGTGAAGATCTTTGAAATTGTGTTTAAAGTTTTAGAGTTCCTGATAGAAAAACCTCCAAGAGAAGTGATTACTTGCCTAACCATGTTCTACAATCGTTGTACTAATATGTCCCTAAATGTCAGATAAAATGTTTTCATAAATAATATATACAACTACATATTTGCCTTACATATCACCTTTTAAAATTCTGGTAGTTATTCACCACTTACTGGAGAAAATAATTTCTTTGAGTAGATGTTTGAAGCTGACAGGCAGGGGGTTTCAGTGGTTTCAGTTAAACATGAAGTATAGTCAAGATATGCTTTCATATGCATACTTTTCCTTAGTTTTGGTGTATGATACCAGAGAATAATTTTTAAGCTTAAATATGAGAGAAATATTTTTTCTCATTATCACTCATTACATTGTATTATTTTGTTGCCTTGGGGAAAATAATAGAACAATCACATACTATTTTTGCCATGCTCTGATCCTTCCTTTATTCATGTAGATATACAATCTAATTTAAAAATTATTACTTACTACTCATGGAAGTAAAGCAAACTCTTTACAAAGATTAGACCCTCCTTCATATACAAAACTTACCTAATAATAAACCACACTACTTTCTCAAGCTGTTGAAGGACATTTGATCAAATATTTTTAACTGTTTAAATAATCTAAACCTATCACTTGATGCAAAATGTAGATTTTTAAGCTAGGTATTCAGCTTAGCCAAGTAAATAGCTCTGCCTCTTTCATAAGATAAGGTCTTTTTTCTTCATTTTATTGCAAGTGCATTTACAATGTAAAAGCTTCTTTGCCCTTATGTTATATAATGAAATACAATGGAGGCCAATATATGTGACTTATAATTGGCACAGATTAAGATCAAGAATGTGGTCAGCTGTCTCAGTTGCTAGGCAGTAGCTTGTTAAGCCATGGAAATACAAGTGCATTTGATTATATGATCATACCCATAATATTTACTAAAAATATGCAGCAAAAATTCTACAATGAGTAGATAAAACCTTAACTGAATAAACACTGCACTTCTAGGGTTATTTAACACTTTAAAAACCACTGTTGAATAATTATTAGCAGATCTTTTAAATTAAATTTTTTCTTCTGGTACGTAGCAAGTTTATATAACATTGCTTATTACAGCTTCACCATCACAGAGAAGTGTTCAAATTTTGCTTTAATAAAACTGAACTGCTTCCTCCCCACTTTAAGCTTGATACAGAAGAATGTTCTTTCATTAAAATTCTGCATGATCAAATCTGCTTAAGTCTGTTCCTCTCATTCTCCACTGTTTTGTGTGAAAGCTGGTGACAGATGAGTGGCTAATGGTGAAAAGTGGTCATAGCACATGTCTTAATCATGCTTGTCATTCAGAGCAAAATTTGTCTTATTGCAATGTCATTGATGATCCTCATGGAAGTTTACATATGTGGCATAAATTTGACCCTGTGTAACTCAGGGGTGCTGTAGCGTAAACATAGCCCACTGCTTGCAGAGTGCATATTTGTTAAGGGAAGAACAAAAACTGTTGAGCTCTTGAATCAAGAAGCTTTCCTGGCAACACTTCTTACATCTAAAGCTATCACTGACAGTCACCTGAAAAAAGATGAAATTCCTAAACTATTTCCTAGCACTATTGTCATCCTGGTTAATGGGAAGAGGACAAAGGGATTCAAAGCAAGTTACTAAGTGATAGCCATATGGAAAGGTGTCAGCATTTCAGAAATCACCTGAAAACAAAGTGTACCTTAGCACCTGCTATTCCAGATGATTAAGCTGGGCATAACTTACATCAATAGGTACAAAACTATTGAAGAATGACAGGTATAGTGTGTATAAATTAAATGACAGCATTATTCTAGGTTCAGACTTCTTGAAAACAGTTTTAGTATAGGAAATGTACTTTTGAATTCAAGTCTGCATACCCCCCTCTGCAGGTAGGTTCCATTTAGGTGGCACATGCCACACAGCTCATTTTGATAGAGATAGATGGGTATATCTACAATGACAATTACATTCACCGGGGAGCAAACTCAAGCACTGAACCCTTGTCCATCCATACTGCTTAATTGTCAGCTTGCTTCCCAGCTGTCATCCAGATCACTACGATTAGCTTTCTGCCAGACAAGGGCTAGTCATGTTTCTTCATTTCCTCTTAGAAAAAGGAAAAGAAAAAGGAAAAGGAAAAGAAAAATCAAAATCTAGCACAGAAGGGTCTGCACTAGTTTCAGCTGCTCCTTCCTTCTGTAGCGCTGCTATACTTCCTCCGTAACACGTGCTAGAGCACCCAGCATGTGCTTTGTTTTGTGGTACAAAAGCAAAGCTCTGGTGGCCACTTTTCATGTTGTTTCAAGCACTTTGAACTGAAAATGCGTAAGTAAAAAAATACACTTTAGGGGGGACCATAAGGCACCAGAGGAGAGCCAATTGCCATGGGCTGCAGCCCAGTTGGCTCTAGAGCATGGCTAATCCAAAACTGCATGGGTGGGATCTAGTCTAAGCATTTGGCCTATGGACCAGGGAATGGTCCTTGATGTCTTGCATTTAAGAGTGTGGAAATTATTGCGATAACTGTATGAGACCACGCACTCCACTTCTTCTACACAACTTCTTATACCAGAGTCATGGCGTAATTCTGCAAAACAGGCAATGTAGATTAACTGTAATTTTTTTCTTCAGAAATTATCTAGACTTTTCTCAGAAATGAAATAAGGAAAGGTTGTTTTTCTCTTCCAGGAAAGAGCACATTTCTTCTGGATTTCTCCCTTCCTTTCAGATGGTTTTGCCCTAACCCCTTGGTACTAGGTCACATAAAAGTAAATCCGTCACAGATATATCCTGAAACTACCTGTTCCCCCTATTCTCACTCTCTGTGACCAGAACTCTGGTCAAACCCCTTGATAGCTAAATCAAAAGTACTGACTTTGCCTGAACCCCACATTACCTTCTTAAGATAATTTTGTCGGTTGACTCTGGTAGGCAGCTAAACACCACACAGCTGCTTGCTCACTCCCCCACAGTGGGATGGGGAGAGAGTCAGAAGGATCAAAGTGGGAAAACTCGTGGGTCAGGATGAAGACAGTTTAATAAGTAAAGCAAAAACTGTGTCCTTAAGCAAAGCGAAATAAAGAATTCATTTGCTGCTTCCCATCAGCAGGCAGGTATTCAGCCATTTTTCAGGAAAGCAGGGCTCCATCGCGCCTAACAGTTACTTGGGAAGACAAACACCATTACTCCCAGTGCTCCCCCTTCCTCCCTCTTCCACACAGCTTTTATTGCTGAGCGTGACATCATATAGTGTGGGATACCCCTTTGGTCAGCTGGGTCAGCTGTCCCAGCTGTGCCCCCTCCCAGCTTCTTGTGCACCCCCAGCCTCCTTGCTGGTGGGGTGGGGTGAGAAGCAGAAAAGGCCTTGTCTCTGTGTCAGCACTGCTCAGCAGTAACAAAAACTTCCCTATATTATCAACACTGTTTTCATCACAAATCCAAAGCATAGCCCCATATCAGCTACTACAAAGAAAATTAACTCTATCCTAGCTAAAACCAGTTCCAATAACTTTTTTTTTTTTCTCCCATTCCTCGTATCCAATTTTTGGTCCTAAAACCAAATGTGCACAAACTCAAGATAACTCTTATAGATGTAGAAAGACAACACACTGAATGAGTTAATGGCGGGCAGTAAAGCCCTGGGGGCTGACCTGCTGGAAAGCAGCTCTGCCAAGAGGGACCTGGGAGTCCTGGTGGATGACAAGCTGACCATGAGCCAGCAGTGTGCCCTTGTTGCCAAGAAGGCCAATGGTATCCTGAGGTGCATTAAGAGGAGTGTGGCCAGCAGGTTGAGGGAGGTTATCCTCCCCCTCTACTCTGCCCTGGTGTGTCCAGTTCTGGGCTCCCCAGTTCAAGAAGGATGAGGAACTCCTAGAGACAGTCCAGAGGAGAGCAACTAGGATGATAAAGGGACTGGAGCATCTCTGCTATGAGGAAAGGCTGAGACAGTTGGGCTTGTTCAGCCTGAAGAAGAGAAGACTGAGAGGGGATCTCATCACTACATACAAATATCTTAAGGATGGAAGTCAAGAGGTTGGAGCCAGACTCTTTGTAGTGATGTCCAGTGACAGGACAAGGGGCAATGGGTACAAACGGAAACATAAGAGGTTTCAGTTGAATATGAGGAAAATCTCCTTTACTCTGAGGGTGATGGAGCACTGGAACAGGCTGCCCAGGGGGGTTGTAGAGTCTCCTTCTTTGGAGATATTCAAAGCCCGTCTGGACGAAGTCCTATGTGACATGCTCTAGGAGAACCTGCTTTAGCAGGGGGGTTGGACTAGATGATCTCCCGAGGTCCCTTCCAACCCTTGCGGTTCTGTGATTCTGTGAAAGACATTTTATTAGACAATATATGTAGAGTTACTGGGGTAACATTATAGAAACAACAATTTAATTAGAATACATGAAAAATTAAGCATTTTTCTGTAGAATTTAGATAAATACCAGATGTTGCTGAGGTTATCTGTGTGAGAACTTGTTTGAATACTTTGAGTTAAATGAAAATACGCTGTAAGGGAGACAGCAGAATAAAACAAAATAAGAGAAAGAAAAGCTGTACTAAAGCATACCAAAAGTCTTTTGAGGAAACAAAGGTGAAATCATTAATTGAGGAAAATATCCCGGCATGGTCCCAGTTGACCTGGTTAGGTACACTGTTCTCTACTGAAAATCTGAGGTCAAAGAGAATATTACCACCTTGATGATGCATGCCTGAAGGAAAAGTTAAAGTAGATTTCATCATCATGAGGCTGAGGCACAGACTATATAAGACAAAAATGTAAAAACATCCTGAGAGTGGGAAGTAAAAATCCTCTCTGCAAGGTGAAGTGGTTAACATGGCTAGGGAGACCCTATATTTTCCAGACTTTGGCTGGCTCCTTGAGCTGTTTTGAAAGGTCTGTTCAGCTGCTAATAGCCTTTTGCATCCATTCCAGTCTAAGGCAGACAAGAGGATCAAACTTATTCTGAAAAGGTATAAGAACACAGGAAAAGAACAGTGAGAGTTTGTAAAATCAGACTGAATTGCAGAAGTTCTGTATTAGATGATAGTCCAAGCTGACAAATCATCATCTGAGATGCTTTAAATGAGAATGAGCAAAATGCCAGAGAAAGCATTCATGTGTGTAAACACTGACTGTATCCTGTCTGACCCCTAGCCGTCATCCCAGAAGAGCAGGGGTCTTCCTGCAGATCTTCTGTTACAACTTCTAGCCCCTTGGGGAACTACACACCCAAATGTTTTAGATGCCTCAGTGCATGCTAAATGCATGTTGCTAGGTATTTACACAGCTGAATGTCTGCCCAGGAGACACAATTTAGAGAGTAAGACTGTCTTGCCAGTAAAATAAGCAGTTTAAAGTGACTTTTCCACCTTTGATTTATGGATCTAATGTTTTGTTTAACATTTGAGGTTTTTTAAAATGTGATCACCATGTAGTCTACATCCACATAAGTTGACACTCTGTCCCTTACCATATAAGAAATCTTACTTGCTTAAAGTATTTTTGTGTCTTTGGTATTACATTTTCTATTGCCACCAACCAATTAAGGCTGCACTGACTTCAATTAATTATTGAACATATATATAGAAAGCACTGGTTATTTGTTGATAATTCTTATTCTTGGTAATCTCTCAGGGCTTAGCAGCTGAAAAGACTGATTCAGTTGCCTGAACTTAAGTGTTTTGTGCCATTAAACACAATCTAGAATTTCTTACTTAGCCTTTAGCTGCAAAAGCTAGCATGCATTTTGTCACACCTGTTAGTTCTGGATGAGTATTTTGAATATCTTAGCTCATACTTTCATGGTGGTTACTAGCTCTGAGGTCTTGGGGAGGAGACAGCCAAGAAAGTTCCCACTTTCTTTTAATGCATCTGAAGGAAAGAAAACATCCTTCATTACTATACTAATTTAAACCCCCCACCCAATTACATTCTAAAAAGAACCAAAAAATACTGATGCATTTCTTATTTCTTCTTTCACTTTCCACTCTGTTTCCTACTCCCTCTTTTTTCATTTTTGTACTGTCCTGTACATTCCTGGGGTGTGCAAATGTGTAAGAAATTTAAGTTCTAATTGTGCCTTGGAGATGTGTGCGCAAAAGGAGCATATGGTCACATAGTTTCTCTCTGTGGCACTGCCACACAGATTACAAGCTCTTCATAAGGCAAGCCAAACTAAATGCACAATCTTCTTGAAAGAAACCTTTGTTAGAAGATTCAGAAGTATCAATATAGTGCAAGCTGTATACAAGTTGTGCAGTTCCTTTACATTTACAAATATACACACCCACATCCATTCCCCCCAAAAAAGATCTTCCAAGGACAAAGCCTCAGGGTGACTAAGAGAGGCTGGGAAGCAGTGTGGCAGTGCTTTCACATTATGATAGTGACTCTTCTTTCACAGGAGAATTTGTGGAAAACACCTCAAAGAAATGTTATTCATTTGTCTTTCCCCTAATGTTCCACTGTAGATAGAGTTCTTTTGTCTGATTGTAGTTATGGGCGGGGCAAGTGGATATATGTTCATTTCAGAAATGAAACAAAGTAAACATATTGCTTGTATCATAGAATAAATAACACAGAGGTCGTGTTTCAATGACTGGCTTATGTTTTATTTGCCTAACAAGTTTGGTCAGTTTTATAGTCAAAAAAACTTTCAAAATTAGGCTTAATGCTAAGTTCTCATAGTAACATTACGGTGTTTCATTTCTAAATTACTGAACCTGTTTCCTCATCCAAATCTGACAGCTGGCAGGTAACCGCAATGAAGGCAGTTATTTGTAAGCCAACTAGCTGTATATTTTGCAAGCAATGTTTTAAAGAAAAAGAATAAAATATTGATTTTTTTTGCACTAAAAATGGAACTGCAGAATGTTCCTGAATGTAAATTTCTCTCAAGAATTAAATTAGCAATTCACAAAACCCAAGAAACATTATTTCTGACCTCATTACAATAACAAAGCTATCTAATTCTTCTACAAGTCTGTGTGCCAGAATCTAATTTGGCTGTCTTTAATCTTCCAAGATTAATATTTTAGTAAACAGCTTATAAATGATATCAGCAAAGAATCTGCGAGGAATTTTACAGTACTCTCTTGATCTGTCTTCCATGCTTTCTGTCTCAGGATAAATCACTTACAGTACTTGCCACAATGTTTTCACACTTCAGCAAATTATATATACATGCATTTTGCTCTGCCAAGTTTGTACAGTATTGGGGGTGGGGGAAATATAGGATTTCTTTTGAATAAGATTATCCTAGCTGATTTTTTTTTTTTAAACCATAGTTACTATTAAAGTAATGTCTTAAGTCAGAAGTAAGAGATTGTCTGATCATACTAATTGTACACAGGGTTTTTTTGTGCTCACACTAGATAGACAATCAGGAGATGTCGACCTCAGAGATAACCCTTGAAAACCATAATTTCTCAGGATACACCAGAATCCTTTTGGAATATATTTGGAACATTCTTTTATATGGTTCTTCATATTCCCGTAAATAGAAGTTACAAATGAACTAATGTTATTCAGATATTTACCTGAGTGGGTATGTGAACAGTATCACTGAAGGCAATGGAAAGTTTGGGGCACATAGATGCCTACAACAGTCACATTGAAAATGCCTCTCCTTTGAAACTAAGTTCTATTCTATTATTTGCTTGTTTGTTCTGTCATTATTTATTAATTATATTATGGTAAGATTTGTGTTCTCCAGCTAAGCTTTAAGTTAGGCACTCTCTGAATAAATTTTATTTCCAGTAAAAAAAAATTTACAATAAAATATTAAAATACAGCAGCAGTGATAATATTAAAGCAGAATGGGGATCACAAGCAAGCAATTATATATTATTGGTTTACTTGCTAGTAATATATAAAAGATAGTGATGTACTTTCAAGACAATTAGTAACTTCGGAAAATGCTGGACAACAGCATTAGAGTTATACATTGATAGGTCCTGGTAATTTACACCTACCTTTCACAAACATCTGTCTGTTAAGATCAGTTTTTAACACTTCTTGAAACACGCATCTAAGGTACTGGAAAGCTCCTAAGAAAAAGCCAGATGATCGCTCAAATATGGGTCAGTATTCTAAACAATATTTTAAAACAAACAAATAGACAAATTTATATGCGAAATGTGGGACTGGGTTGATGAGGAGCAACAGGCATTGTAATAAAGGCAGTCAGTAGGGCTTTGTAGGAAATAAGTTTTGTCAAGCAAATCTGATGAAATTATAAAATCGACTGGATATTAGCAATATATTTAAGACTTCTACTAATGGACAAGCAAGAAAATCACAGGGGTGGTTTCATTGCTATATTTGACCCTGATGAGACTGATTTTGGGGTATTGCATGTATTCCTAGTATGCATCCTTGTTGCCTATCCAAGACAAAGTTAATTGCAATGGTATCTTCACAAGGATAAAAGTAGATACAGGTGCAAAAGGACTCACTGATTTTTTGGGGAGGAAAGGAATAAAACAATCTAAAAATGGGAAGCTCACTAAAACAAAACAAAAATGTAGGCACATTTTTAACAAAGACTGAAAATATGGAGAATTTGTCCTCTCCCTATCAAAATGGAGTTTTCCAAGAGATATGTTTTAGCTAAACATGCAATTTGCAGTTGGTAAGCTGAAGCAATTGAATGCAGTTAGGCACTAATGTGTGAAATTTAATAGCCTGTAATATACATGAGCTAATTGTCCCTTGTGGTATTAAACATAATCAAACCATGAGAAGCAATGATCTCACTGCAATAGCTTACCTATCTACAATATGATATCTTGAAGAAATTGACTAATTTTTATGTTAAGCATTTCAATACGGTTGAGTCAATAGTAGAATTCCTACTAAATACATCCTTAAAAGCACAAACATACCAATAAATAATAAAAAAGTATTTTAAATTATATTGAAAATTATGAAACAAATACTCAAAAAATAGACTATTTTTCTTTGACTAAATCATAGATTAGCAATTGAATAAGGAGAGTATAGCAACTGCTATTTTAGTTTCAGGTTTTAAATTTTTTTTTTTCTGAAGTAATTGATTTACAGATTAACTTGTCATGTATATTTTTGTTCAGACACAAAGGCTCAGAGTGCAATCCAACACCCATTGAAGGCTATTAAAATCCTTCCATTAGAACAATAGACACTGTATCAAACATAGAAATTAAATAAAGTGACAAATAATAGGGTAGGAGGAAGCAGTGTAGGAGAAAACTCAGAATAAATATAGAATGGATTATGGCTGCAGTACAATTTTTATGTGTGTGAAGGTTTCATTATTACACCAAAAGGATGTTTGTGAAAGACTTGTTGTGAATATGACATACATTTCTGAATTTTTTTCAATACATTGCTGAAATGAGTTAATAAATTTGAACAACCTTTTACAAAGGAAATACACGTGACATGCTATTACAGCTGTCACACAGGTGTCCGAACATACAATTCCAGCAATTTTGTAATGCATCAGAAATAATTATTGAAAGTAGCCATGAAATATAGTCCAGAGATTATTGATTGCATAGGATTTGGTCAATGCAAATATTTAGAACCAAAATGTGAGATGTATCAAAATTAACAGCAAGTACCTGAATATCTGACAAGATTCTTTTCATCAGGGAAAAAATGATCCCTAGTGCTATAGGATTTGTTAAATAACTAATGTGGACCTATCAGTTTCCCATTACAAATATAAGGGATAGATTTACTATAATCCCTTCAATTTAATTTGAATGAAAACTCTCTCTTCCACTTTTCCTCCTCACCCCTCCCTTTTCTTGGAGTAACTAAGACATAAAGTAGAAAATAGCTGTGTAAATGGGTTCTGTTCATTTCCTACATAGAGTGTTCTCTCAGACTTCTCCTCCCTCCCCTGCCCCCCTCCCCATCCCTTCATATTATTCTCCAAAACAAGCAGGAGGAAAAGTAGGACAGTCTTTTGTAAAATGATTATGCCAAATTTAACAGGCTCTAGGCCACTTTAATGGCAATTTCCATCATTGGACTGAATGAATAGTTGAGAGCAGAAAACCAAAATCTATTGTCTAATTTTCTGGAAGCCCACTGGCTCTCAGCTTCTTAGTTCTGCTGCTCTTTCCATTCTTTGTAATTAAGAAGAGATGTATCAAGCCCAGACACCCCACCCCACACTCCGCTCCTTTCTCTGCAGTACATCCATCCAGCAGCTTGATTCACTGTGGGAACTGGAGATGTCCATTAGAGAACAAAGAAACTAACTTTCTCCAACCTATCCCATCAAGGATGGAGGACACTGTGGGCTCAAGTTAAAGGAAACTAAGAGTATGAGCAAAACACAACAGAAAAAATATTCCTTCCGAAGAATGTCTCCTACTGTGGATGCATTCCTGGACCATGCTTTTCCTTCTGCTATTGTGGAAGTTAGAAACCTGGAATACTGGAAGTAATAAACACGCACACCAATGGACATATATACACATATGTGTATAAATGTGATGTTTGCAACTCCAGACCTACACTGGATGCCAGCAATACAGTCAACATTTGATATGAAAATAATGGAAAGATAATATGGATAGAGGAAGACCAGGTGAACAGCAGAGAATAGATTATAAAGAGCAAAATTCAAATGACTGATGTAAGGGCAATAATAACAACCCCAAATATCCAACTAGTTAAATCCAGCAGAGACAGCAATTTCTCTAATTCAGCCAGAGTCACTAACATCATTCTCAGCAACATATTCCTTTACACGTTCAAGTGTTGTTCAAGTGTTGCTCAGTTATAACTTATTTTGCTAGCTGATTAAAATGTTGAGTATTAAACCTGGCACTGGTTCAACCATCACAGTTCATTAAATTACTTTGGAGATGTGGACTGCAGTAGGAAGGCCCATGTGGTAAAATGAAATGTTCTATTCATCAAATCATACCCTGCTGTGCTATTCATTTGGTAATAAAAACTTTATTTTCTCCACTTGTGTCCTCTCTCATTAATGAGATAAAAAGCATAGTCAGTTTATTGGCTTGTATAAATACCTGAGCAATCAATCAAAAGAAAACAAAATATAGGTAAAGCTCCTCTGGAACAAAAAATAAGTTTTTGTTTTTGGAGAACTAAATATGTTCCTTTTATAATTTCCTGGGCTTTTTGGCCTAATCTTCTTCACATCATAGTCTATCACAGAAGTGATAAAAATCCATTATCTGACTGTCATGGTTTAACCCCAGCTGGCAACTAAGCATCACACAGCCACTCACTCACTCCCCCTCCCCAGTGGGATGGGGGAGAGAATCAGAAGAGTAAAAGAGAAAACTCATGGGTTGAGATAAAAGCAGTTTAATAGGTAAAAACCTTGCGCACAAGCAAAACAAGGAATTCATTCACAGCTTCCCATGGGCAGGCAGGTGTTCAGCCATTTCCAGGAAAGCAGGGCTCCATCACACATAATGGTGGCTTGGGAAACCAAATGTTGTCATCACTCCAAATGTCCCCCCTCGTCTTTCTTCTTTCCCCAGCTTTATATGCTGAGCATGATGTCATATGATGTGGGATATCCCTTTGGTAAGTTGGGGTCAGCTGTCCCAGCTGTGTCCCCTCCCAGCTTCTTGTGCACCCCCCCAGCCTCCTTGCTGATGGGGTGGTGTGAGAAGCAGAAAAGGACTTTACTGTGTGTAAACTCTGCTTAGTGGTAATGAAAACATCACTGTATTATCAACACCGTTTTCAGCACAAATCCAAACCATAGCCCCATACTAGCTAGTATGAGGAAAATTAACTATCCCAGCCAAAACCAGCACTCTGACAAAGATAATTCTAATGAAATAAAGACAAGTGTTTCAGTTGTGCAGCTCTGATATGTTTGTTTTGCCTCTTTTCACATGATTTTGCCTTGGTGAAAATGGTGTGATAAATACTTTGTGTTCAGTCTGGACAAAGAAAAGCCTTGAGAAATCCAATCACCATTTGGGCCACAGGTCCTGGTCATGAGGCAATATATATGCTATTCCAGTTCAGACTAATGTCTCTGAGAAGCTATTCTTTTCACTCACACATTAGTACATGGAACAGATATAGTCCTAGAGATTTCCTGTCTGAGCAAGAAATTGCCTGTTTGGGCAAAGCAGCTAAAAGCAGAACCAGTTATGTCCATTCCATAATCACATTTTGTGACAGGGGCTAAGTGAAGGGAAGTGGGTATGCATAAGACTGCAAGTGTCTCATATTTACTTATTTAGTATAAAAAGAGCTAGGTTATTTAATATTAAGACCTCAGTAAATATGAAAAACTTCAGAATCAGAACTTCTGGTCAAATTTTTATCATGATATCTCTCTGGTGGCCCTGCAGACGAGTAATGCTATGTTGCCATTTCTAGTCAGATGTGTATTGGGTTTGTGTGCTAAGGTTTTTATAGCGGGGGCAGGGGGCTACGGGGATGGCTTCTTGAGAAGCTGTTAGAAGCTTTCCCTGTGTCCAGTAGACCCACAGTTGGCCAAGGCTGAACCCATCAGTAATGGTGGTAGTGCCTCTGGGATAGCATATTTAAGAAGGGGAAAAAAAACCCTGCACAACAGAAGTTGTAGCCAGAGAGAGGAGTGAGAATATGTGACAGAAACAATTCTGCAGACACCAAGGTCAGTGAAGAAGGAGAGGGAGTAGGTGCTCTAGGTGCCAGAGCAGAGATTCTCACCCCTGCAGCCCGTGGTGAAGACCATGGTGAGGCAGGCTGTCCCCCTGCAGCCAGTGAAGGACCCCACGACAGAGCAGGGGGGTGCTAGAAGGGGACTGTGACCCCATGGAGAGCCTGCGCTGGAGTAGGGTCCTGTCAGGACCTGTTGACCCATGGACAGAGGACCACACGCTGGAGCAGGTTTGCTGGCAGGGCTGGTGACCCTCCGGGGGACGCACGCTGGAGCACTGTTCCTGAAGGACTGCACCCCATGGAAAGGACAGACACATGCTGGAGCAGTTCATGAAGAACAAAAACCTGTGGGAAGGACTCACACCAGAGAAGTTCATAGAGGTCTGTCTCTTGTGGGAAGGAGCCCACGCTGGAGCAGAGGAAGCGTGCGAAGAGTCCTCTTCGTGAGGAGGAAGGAGCTGCAAAGACAATATGTGATGGACTGACCGCAACCCTCATTCCCTGTCCCACTGTGTGCTGAGGGGGAAGGAAGTAGAGAAATTGGGAGTGAAGTTGAGCCTGGGAAGAAGGGAGAGGTGGGGGGAAGGTGTTTTAAGATTTAGATTTTATTTCTCATTATCCTATGTTGATTTGATTTGTAATAAATTGAACTAATTTCCCCAAGTCAAATCTGTTTTGCCCAAGAAAGTAATCAGTGAATGATGACTCCCTGTCCTTATCTCTACCCATGAGCCTTTCGTTATATTCTTCCCTCCCTGTCAAGTTGTGGAGGGGGCATGATAGAGAGGCTTTGTACTAAATCTGCAAGACCTGAGGACTGAGGCTTGTCAGGCTCACTCTGAACTTGACTTGACCTGCTTGGAGCCTTATTTTTACTTGATTTAGCTGTAACAAACAGCAACTTTTTTTGTGAGCAGGAGTCTATGTCTAAGCTCTTCTGCTTATCTTGTGTGGTTCTACCATAGTTTTTACACAGATAACAGTAGCAAACTGTTATTCTGTGTAAAATGAAAAAAAAATACTACTTTAATTAATAGTGTAGTGTGGAGAAATACATGCCTCTATATAACAGCAGAGCCCTGAGAAGTGGGAACACAGGATGCAGCATAGGGGAGTACAGGCATGGGATGATAAGAGAAGGGGCACAGGCTTGACACTGGTTGTAACCCCATCACTATAAACAAATTACCAATGGCCAGTTAAAAAAGTCCAGACCTGGAACTTGACAAAAATATTCTGAGGGGTAACAAGGGGGACAAAGAGCAAATAGTTAATCTATGTAAAATGCACCATATCTAGCACATTTGGGTATAATGTGAATCAATGAAGAAAGACCAAGGTGTAACAGAATTTTAGTAAACGTTAAAATTACCTCAAACAGATCCTAGAGAGAGAAAGGAGAACCCACCAACATCATACTCATACTTGGTGAAGGACAAGGGACGCTGATGACTCACTGCCCCCTACCCCAACAGATGGAAGCCATCAATATTAGCACACCAGAAAGAAGTGAAGGGTAATAAAAAAAATAAACATCAGGAAAGGTAAAACCTAGGAAGTATGTGTAAAAAAAGTTGTCTGTTATTATTAGTTATAACTTTTGTGTACAACAAGATTCTTTTTTTAAATTCATTTTTCTTTCTTGTGGTGGGTTGACCTTGACTGGTTGCCAGATGCCCATCCAGCCACTCTCTCACTCCCCCTCATCAACAGGATAGGTGGAGAAAAAAATTAAAAATAGGATGAAATAGACTGTGGGTTGAGATAAAGACAGGGAGACCACTTACAAAGTACCATCATGGACAAAACAGGCTTCCTCTCTGATGCTCCTTCTTCTTCATGCTTTTCCCCTTCTCCAGTGTCGCATCTCCATGGGCCACAGTTCCTTCAGGAGATACCCACATGCTGCTCTCCAAATTTAAGACAACCAGAAGAGCAAAAAATCATTAAAATGTTACAGAGGGCCTTGAAACATTCAGAAACTTATAATCTAAGCTGTCCCACTCAGTGAATAAACCTTCAATTTTTTTCAGTTTAAACCCTGCACCAGGACCAGTGACTGCTGCCTCCCCCTGCTCCAGCTTCATCTCTGGAGGTCCACACTGGGGAGGACAGGCACTCTGCACACATAGTCACTGCCTGGCAAAGCATAGCCCTTTGTGTGCCTGGCGCTGGTGTGGCTGGGGGCCGCTGCCCCCACTGAGAAGAAAGCAGAGTGCATTCAGAAACTGTATAAAAAGAGATTCAAGCAAGCGCCAGGACTGAGAAGGAAGAGGTAGCCACCATGGACATGATACTCCTCCTGCTGAAGACCTTGAGGATACTGGTGACTTCTTGTAAATATCCCTTCCCATCATCCTTCTTCAGGATGACTGTAACGGTCGACCTTGCAGTCCAGAGGGATGGTGGAAGGACAATACCAAAGAAAAGGGGTAGATACTCATATGTTTTCTTATATAATAAGTGTAAAGACATTTGGAAATTTTTCTCTATTGATTTGGGTTATGAGCACCAGTATTCTTCTAACTGGACTAATAATAGCTGTCTTTTTGTATTTGATGACACTGTAAAAATTTTAATTAGGTTAGTTAATTAAAATTCTTGGCTCTACAATATATATTGTGTCTCTTGTTCTTGTTCTCCGTAATGAGATTTTGAGTGTAGCAAGTTATGTCTGCATTGCAGGGCAGATGATCACTGTGGGCTTTACAGGTTGTAGGTGTTGAAGTCTGACTGCTCTACTTCCATGGAGCAATGAGAATGGTCATTGTCCCCCAGTAGAGCCATTTTTTTATGGAAGAAAATGGGCAGTTTATATGCCAGGAAACTACAGTGTGAAGGAAAGAAGGGACCATACTCTAGTACATCCCTTAGGTTTGGGCAGAGCATGTGCATCAAGGCACCATCAAAGAGCATACCTACCTCACAGTATTACACATGGCCATAGAAAATTATACAGGCCTAGTGACAGGCACAATGCAGAATGGTATAACACTTTCGTTACTTCCCATTGCTTTGGGTTTTTTGCTCTATCTGCTTAAAGAGATAATTTGAAGTTATTGATTTAGCACTGATACATTATGTTGATATTCAGTAAAATAAATGAAGCCTCAATAGAAAAAAGCAGATCACTTGTACAGGATCTGTTATTGATGCATTGCCCTGCTAGGAATATATATACCACACACCAGGTAACATAAAAAAAAGGTTATCCACCTTTCAGTAGGAACTAGGTTACTTAGCCTGGAGCTTTAGCTTAGCTACCATTGGTATGACACTGAATCATGTTATGCAGAATTACCTTATGGTTTGGCATACTGAGCTGCTTTAGGATCAGGTAGACCCTGAATGGTCTTGAGAAAGAAAACTTCCCTATATTTCCAAACAATCTGTTTTTTTGTAATGTTATGGGCATTATAACTGCAATATTTTAGATGTAAGAAGATTAGGATGTCAACAAATCACTATTACCTGGTACTGGTTCTATAAATGGCAAACTTAAACCTCCATTTCTTTGCTGAACATTGCTAATTGTTTTGCCACCTACTTCTCCTCTTTCCTACATAATTTGTTTTATCTACTTGTAATGTTCTGTCTGGCATCAAACTGACTAATGGTAAGTTAAAACATCTTCTAAGCTTTACGTACTACTGCAAATGTAAGCACTTCTCAAGGGGGTTGGAGAGGAGTGCAGAGTCACAGAGAATATCCTGAGGGAAGTAGGTAAGAATTTAGCTATGCCTGTCTGAGGTTAGTTGATGCCTAGGTAGAAACATATTGAAAAGCAGAAGGAGATTTGGTTGCTTAAATATAGACTTTTAGGAGCATTTTTCACAATAAATATAAAATTCCACCTAGCCTCTTATTGTTCAGAAAATGTCTCCTGCAGGTCACACTTCATATGCAGAAATCCATTGCAGATACCTCAGATACGCTAAGGGTATTGAAGAGGCACTAGAGACAGAAGCTTGTATTTAGGTATCTGAACTGTACCTCAGGTGCTTTAACCATTTCCTTTCAGTTTCTGTCACCTGACTATGTGCTGTAGTAAGGTAACAGGACTATTCAGAAAGCAGGGATTAGTGTTTTCCCTGAGGTGTTTCTGGGGAGTATGTGGTACTACAAAGTGGAGAGAGTAGAGAGTGTTGCTTCTTGCTTGAAGTGTAGGCAGGAGATTAAAGGGAGAAAAAGCATCGTTGTCAGTGTACTGGTGTGTGAGAGACCTGGTGACAGTGGAGAAAGGTTCTCAGATGAGAGAGGGAAGCTCAGCATGGAAGGGGTGAGAAGAGGATGCTGAGGTCTTGTCTCAGTGGAGAAGAAGAGAAAGATATGATTTGGTGGGTTTGGGATATGCAAATCCGTGTTTCTCTTTGTCAGAAAAAAAAGAGCTTCCCCCCCAATAGCTTTTGCATCTTGGCTCCATAAGCCAGTCAAATTTATATAAATCAAGCTTAAACTTCTATTTATAAGAATTTAAATATTCCTAAATATATGTTGTTTTAAAATATCCATAATCACTATCAAATGTCCTTGATCCAAGCGGGGGTGGCACCAAACCTCAAAATAAGTATTCATTAGATATATTTGGGAGGCACTCTTGCTATGAAGATGCATTTTAACTCTTCCAAATGAATTTAAGAATGTGGGAGAGACGAATTTAGCCAGAGACTAAATTAGACTAAATTCATATGGATTCCTATTAATAATAGGAATAGCTATCAAATTAAAGTGGGTCATTACAGTAAGGCTCACTAATGTACAGATTTCCAGGCCTATTAGAAGACATGAAAATTTCAGTATTATCTACTTGTCATCCAGTTTGAGATTAGAGATTTCTCTTCTTAAAATGGATTAATGGCACATTCTGGCAGTAGGCAATGAAACAACATAAATGATAAAGAGAAAAGTCAGTGAAGGTGCTTCACACCCAAGGGAAGAATTGATAGAGGATACTCAGAAAAATACCCACACAAGCAGTGAAGGGGAAGGGGTAACATTGTATTGGAAGAAGAAATATCAAGAAGGGTATATATAGCACATGGCTTGATGAAGGGTACTTAAACTGTATTTCATCTGATGTTAAGAAAACCATTCTGAGCATGAAACCTTGAAAGGCAAAAATGCCATACAGGCTGATAAGACAACAGAGATTTTTCAGTGGCAAGAATGAGAAATGGAGGTGATTGGATTTTATGAACAGCCAGACAACAAACCTTTCAAAAGAACTAACTAATGGATTCTTACGTTTCCTGGCTAATTACTAAATATAAACACCTACACACAGTCAGATAAATAAATGCTTATTCTTCCCAATGCATCCAGAAGGTGTTCCATTATACATGGGGACAGATTTGAAACTCTGTTATAAGGCATTTTCCAGTGATAAAGTTGTGTTCAGTGATGAAGTTACTTGACGCATTGCTAAGAACTGCCATTAAGAGAACCTCTTAAAATACGACCCCAAAATACTTGTAATTCATTAAGTCTAGAAATAAATGTAATTCAACTTCACCATTTGCCATTGTGAAGATACTTTCTTGATGGGAAGCTATAGGAAAACACTGTATATGAAAAAGGGCTATAGTGAGTAGCCAGGTGTGGCAACACAGCTGAGAGGTGTTGGAAAGCAACAGAGTTTTAAAAAAAGAACCTAGAAGAGAAATCTTATGGCTTCCTAAGTGAAACATATTAAGACTAAAGTGTTCTAAAAGTGATGTAGAAAGAATAATATTTTATCTCTTGAATTCGAGACTGTTTTTTGTTTTGTAGAGAAATGGGATTAAGTCATTTTATGGAAAATTACTAATGCTCTTTTTTGACCTAAAAATTGCATTCATTTGATACATTTGCTTGAGCTGTTCTTTATCTAAGTTTCAGGCACTAGGGGCTCAGTTCAAGTTGCCTAAAAATTGCCATTTGAGATGACCAAGAGGATCTCAACAGCTGCATGTGTTGGCAGTTTTGACAACATGCATATGAAAGGTTATGGACAAAAGGATTTACTGACATAATAGATGAATGCCAGGCAGCATACCCTATAGTATCTCTACAGCAGAGGCATACATTTAGAGAATTAATTAAGCCCTGTATCTCAACTGGCTACGGTGAGAGCTTGGATACATAGTGTGCTTGTAGATACCAACGTAACTGGGGTATTTAGGTATCTTAATCTCATATTGAATCCCTTGACTGATGGTTTTGGATTAACTTCCTCAAACAGGAAGCTATGACTGGAAAGAAACAAGGAGATAATTCACTTTGTAGTAGAATTTGGGCAAATAAAGCAGACCTGAACTTGAAACAATGAAGCCAATAATGGTTTGCCAGATCCCGTTAGGGACTTTAAAAATTGTTTTGAGGATATTACTGTTGATCAATGTGACTAGATTCAACAACCCTTTGTATCTATCTTTGGCAGGAATCTGTCACTGAGACAGAGGAAGTCCTTTTGGAGTTGTCAAGTGATCAATCATTCAAGGCAATATTTACTTCCTGGTTACTGAAGGAGTTCTGGCTTTCAGTTATTGGGGAGTATCACTTGTTATAAGAACCTGTATTTAATGTCTTAACCCATGTCTACCTATGTATATTCAAGGGCCTTTTTTCCTCTGCCTTCATTAATAGTGTGTGACAGATTTGCCTTCCAGGGATGCAGCTCTGGAAGGCTGCCTCAGGTTTCACTCTAGGACAGACTAGCTTTGTACTGTTGTATGAATGAAGTAAATGAGAAGTATTTAAAATAACATATTAAACTGTTAAAACAGCTGCAAATAAGCTGTTTTAGTTTGACCTAATTAAAAAAAAAAAGGATTTCAAAAAGGCATACTTTAACAAATCTTTAAAAGAAAAATTTAAATAAAATTGTCTTGATAAATGAGTTTTTAAGGTTAAAAAGAGTTCATTTCCTCAAAGGAACAATAAAAAGCACAAGTAAAAACTATCCTAATATGGAAGGAGAAGGAATCACAGGTAAGAGATCAATGTGGCAAAGTCATGCCTTCTTCATTAAACTCGAACATAAGAAATTATATAGAAAGTAGAAACTAGTTCCTAGTATCAATGAGTTTTACAAAAAAGTAGCACAAGCATGTAGGAATTTGGATTAGAAAGGCTAAGACATAATCCAAGATGCAAATAGTATGAGACATCAAAAGCAGTCGTCATAACTTTGTAAGTGGCTTAGTATGAAATTGTGGGTCTACTGTTCACTGGGGAGGGTATATTTTAAACAGATGACACCAAGAAGGATGAAATGTTTAATGCTTTTTTTTTTCTTCTGTCTTCCCCAAAATTTTAACTTGTGCTACTGCCTAGAGTAATCAATGCCAGTCAAGGTAGAACAGGACAATCAGTTCCATTACCCAAATATAGATTACAGTGTTGTTTAATAAGCTTTGGGATATCTGTGGTGTCTTCATGGACCTAGCAGTTATGACACAAGCCCTCCTGGAGTGGTATCTGGAGGACAGTCAGAACACCTAGAACTATCTTAGTGGCAATAGGTACCTAGTGCTTAGTCTGCACAATGACTACGTGTTTGAACTGAATTTAGGTCAAAGCAACAGCCTACAACAGGAAATTTAGACTAGAGATTGTTTACATAACCCAGAAATTTCAAAATCATCTTAGAGCAATTCATTGTCGTCTCAAGTTGATCTATCACTAAGGTGGGATACAATTTGAGATTAGAACCCTTAAATTCAGATTTCTGTATGTAGGTGTTTGAAGGTGTGCCAGGTACTTGATTAAAATACCCACACTTAGGCATCTGGTGCCATTTGAAGAGCTCTTCACTACCCAGACTTCCATATACTCCTTCCAGTTATGATACTGGACCTGTGAATAGCCCAGGTCCTTTTTGAAACAAATACTTGGGGCAGGGTGAGAATATGCTACAGCATCTCAAATAGCAATGTATGTTATTAGTCCTAAATTCCCACCGTAGACAATGGAACATAAAGTTGCATTACAGTTCCTTAAGCTTAATCCTCTAGTACCATTTGAGGTCTTGAAGCTAGCTAAGGAGGACATGGGTCTCACACTGATCCACACCTTGGATACTTGTGGAAATTTATATGTAGATGTGAAGACATGTTAATATACCCTTATAAATTTAGCATTGAAATGTATCTTACCCTGAAAGACAAGGAGAGACAGTGTGCAGTGGTCATCATAGAATTTGTGTGGAGGAGGGGAACATAGAATTATACAGATAAAGAAAAACTTCTGAATTAATAGACTATGTCAAGCTTCTGAAGGATAATGGACAGATGAATTAATCTGAGTTTGCAAAAAAAATATCTAGTCCAACCCACCTAATTTTTTCCCCTACAAGATCAGAGGCCCTGAGAATATAGACAACTCTGGATATAAGTCTATGGTATCTTGAATTCAGTATAGTTTTAACCTTTATAACTTTTTCTTTTTCTTTTTCTTTTTCTTTTTCTTTTTCTTTTTCTTTTTCTTTTTCTTTTTCTTTTTCTTTTTCTTTTTCTTTTTTTTAAATAATCCAGGTAAGGATTGTTGACCCTTCTACAGAGGCCTTAAACAGTTGCTGGGAAACTGTGCCCAGAGGATTATTTGTGTTTCACTGCCAGAATGAAAAGATGTACAGAGTTCATTCAGTTTTTTCATTAATAACTGGGAAGATGGAATCAA
Organism: Gorsachius goisagi; assembly: GCA_018403395.1. Lineage (NCBI taxonomy): Eukaryota > Metazoa > Chordata > Aves > Pelecaniformes > Ardeidae > Gorsachius > Gorsachius goisagi. Next base: position 7,755 of record BOSO01017253.1, on the reverse strand, counting down.
GAGCATGTGATTAAATTTTAAGACAACACATAGCTGGGAGGGACTGTAGGCATACTGGAGGATAGGATGAGAATTCAAAATTATCTTGACAAATTGGAGAAATGGTCTGGAAGAAAAACAGATGTAGTTCAACAGAGATGAGTGCAAGGAACTACATTTAGACAGATATAATTAACAGCATAAGTGGGAAGAAAAACAAATGGTTACAAAGAAAGAAATTCCTTCCCCGCCTTTCTAAGGATTATAGCAGATCATAAACTGAATTTGAATCTGTAAAATCATCCTGTTGTGAAAAACTAAACCACCATACTCAAAGTATAATCAAGAGTAGTAGTCTGTAAGATATATTAAATAAGCCTACTTACTTCACTCATTAGTGGGGCAATAGGTAGAGTACTGTCTGGGCAGGTCACCTTCAACAAGTATGTCTTCCAAAGAGAGGAATTTCAAATTAAAGCAATCCCAGATACAGATCAGAGATCTATAAAACATGATCTAAAAGGAAGCATTGAATAAATTAAATCCAGTGAACAGTGAATTATGGGGAATATGCAAAAAATTCTTTTTTTAAAAAAGGTTTTTGTTACAGGAAAATACATCATGCTGGATCCAACAGCCCAAGGGACTGCTGAGGCTGCTGCAACTCCATGCCCTAGGTGCAACTGGTAGCAAAGCTCAGCTTGTGTTCCCAGTAGGCACACATGCACGGAGCACACATATGCATCACATATACATCACATATACTCACATAGCTGGCCACACAGACCACAGACACACAGAGGACTCCAAGAGAGACAACATCAACAGCCTCATCCTGCTTCGGTCTCTAGCTGAGCAGGGTGGAGATTTGCTAGTGAGAATATATATACACATATGTAAATATACTTAAACGTATATACAACATGGACACTCCCCATCCCCAGCAGCTGGGCTGAGATACTAATTTTGCACAGTAGCTGTGCCTGAATCCCAGTCCCCCTGGTTTCTGGCACCTGGGCATACAAGGTACAAACTTCAAAAGGAGTGGAAAACAGCCTGTTAGGTCAGCACTGTAGAACAGACAGCTGATGTACTGCTAGGATCTACAGTGAAATGAAGACTAGAAAACAAAGCTAATATATTCCCTGAGCTCATGATTTTTGTTTTTCAGTAAAATTTAGTTTCCAGACCTATCATTTGAGAGTATTTTGCAGGCATCTGTGGATGATGAGCACTAAGGACAGAGTATTTTTTAAGTATTAGTAATAGTAGTTATAATTAATTGTAATTATTATTAATAATTTCTGCCTTCCCTTGCCCTATGAACCTGATATTCTGCATGTGAGCTAAGCCTTATGTGCAGTCGTTTTCCAGTTTCCACAAGGGCACTCGATGAACTGCATGACACAAAGCAGCATTAGCGATGCACATACATAGCACCTGGTGATGCCTCTGTAGTGAGACATCTTATAGGAAGATTCCTGAGAGTTTTGTGTTATATGTCCCAAGTTCTGGAATAACTGAGCATGACATTTTTTTGAAAGTTTTATAATAATTTTCTGTGGTTATGCTTATTTCTGCAAACATAGTGGATACAGGTTTCCCTAGTATAGTAGGTTCCCAAATATAGATACAGGAATGCTAATGAAGAATATCAAACAAAAATGTCTAAATATTCGTGGAAGACTTTTTCTAAACATACAAACAGACACACAGAAACATGTGTTTATATACAAACACAAACACATGTAGACACAAAGTGGTTAAAGGGAAAGAAGTACAATACATCATTGATATTTAAGCACCAGCAAAATAAAGAGGTGAAAACTGAAGTGAAAAAAAAGACTTCCCACTAGACATTAAAAAAAATGGGAACGATATTTATTTGTATAATTTCTGAACTATGTTATTATTGTAGCTGTCAAATGACTCTAATATTTGTGAATTATTTAAATGTTGGGAAAGTTATCCATTGTCAAACTGCCTTCTTTGATTGAATAGTTTCTGAATGACTGGCCTGGATTTTCCCTTTTTTAGATTCAGGCCATTACTTGGTTATATCATTCACAGCAGTCTTAAGACCTGTCTCCCGTTGGTGAATACTTTGCCATAAGAGTAAAGAACAGGTGGTCACTCGTAGTATCATGTTGAAAGCCAAACCTAGAATATTCAATGGAGATACTAACTAAATTAAATAGTGAAATGCACGAGATTCTTCCTGAATGTGAGCAATCATCATCAGAAGACAAAGCAATCAGCTGAAAGAATAAAAAATGATGGCAGCACTAACCCTTTTACATGTTCAATAATATTGTACAGCTAGAGCTGTAACAGACTTCAGCAGAATTAATCCCTAGAATTTCAGGATTCTTTCAGCTTACATGCTATGAATGAAACTTTTAAAGACAAGTTCCTTGTAGTTACTAATGTCAGCACATACGTTTTCTTCTATAGCTTAGCACTACTTTTCAGCTCGTTGAACAGACTGTTAGTTGTAAAATTTCTGTTTATGTAAACAATTCTTGTCCAACTAATAGTCTGTACATTGTAATAACAATTTATCCAAATTCTACATTTTCCAGCCCCTTGGAAAGAAATTTAGTGAAATAATTCTCATTGGGTCATTCAGCCTTTTGCTAGTATATGCAAAATATGCATTAGTCAACATTAGCAGAAGACATCAGGATAACCCCTGAAAATGTTTAGAAAAGTATCCTTATCTATGTTAACCATTCATGGAATAAAGTATATTTCTTAAAAACAATGTTTCTTTCTAGTTAACATGTAAATATTAATACAGTCTGGTTAAGGTGGGGTTTAGATTTTTTTTTTTGCATTACACTTCTGCACAGTAAAAATTATGCACAGTTATAAGAACAGAATAATCTTTCTTGTAACTTTTTTGTACTTTGGTTAGATGCAATACTTGTTTGGAATTTTAATTGTTACATAATTTTGACGCATATGAAACAGAAATATTTATGGTTTATTTTGAGGGTGACCTAACAGTTAGAGATGGAACTTTGGAATCCTCTGAGATCCTTGATTTCCTTTCTGAATTCTGCAGATGAATCACATTAGAGCATTTGCTTCAAATTCCCTATATGTGATGCAAATTTAATAATATTTATCAATGTTGGTGTGTAGCAAAATTATTTAATTTCTATGGAGTACTTTGAGATACTCATATGGTTTGCAGTGTTTAATAAGTAAGTGCTATATTTTTACTAGAGGCAAAATACTTTTTATTGTATTTGTGAAGAAAACTATTCCAATAGTTTGATATTTGTACCGATCCACTAAAAGCAAAATAACAAGGACATACATAGTTGTGGGTTTTTATACATATATCTTTGCAAATGGTTATGAAGTTCTTAAATGATGCTGTAATCAACAACGGATCTCTCATTTGTGTTAGCGTTCTTAAGAGAGGCCATCACTGAATGCCCACTCTAGAAATGTAATCAGACTGCAGAGAACTGATTAATAAAGCTTCAGTTCAACTTCCCAGGCATTAGCATTTAATGTTTTTCAGTAACCTAAGTTACTACAAGTAATTTAAGAATTCAGAGTATCTAATAAAGTGACTGTTCACTCTTACTGTAGCTCCTTCCTCCAGGAAAATCATTCAGGATCAAGATATAGAAAGGACAGGATGTGTTATCAAATAGTAAATTAATCTATAAGTTGAGGGCAAAATGCCGTCTTTTTAAGATACATTTCTTGAGTAACCATTGAGATTAAAAAATATTTAAGTAATCTTAAATAAATACCATTGCTCTTCCATGCATAAAAATACCACAGCAGGGTTTTTTTTCCACAAAGATAGGTCTAAAATCTAGTTGCTATAAAGGCATAACACAGGGCCATAATGCACCTAAGTACCTGAAAAAATATGCTAAAATAGAATGTTTCGGTTTTTGTAATAAATGGTATTATGCAAAATTGCAAAAAAAAAAAAAAGAGACAAAGAGAGAAAGAAACGAATAGCTTTGCCTTATTTAACATTTACTGTGTAAGTCCATAGTAATATTGCCCATTATTAACAAAAAATGATTAAGGGCAAAAGTAATGCCAAACAACAGGCAAGAACATTTTACATAAATCAGGACTAATTGGTTGTTCATGTAAATTAAGCATCTTGCTAAAGAAGTTCACAGGACATGAAAGACTTGATACAAGATACACAGGAAAAATGATCTGTCATTTTTTCCAGCAACATAGTGATTTTAATAATTACAAAATATCATTAGCAAAATGTTGTTTGGTGCTGGCTCCTTTTTTGATCATTCTGCCAAAAAAATGAAAGGTAATAAATTATCTCTGTCTGCTGGGAAAAAAAAAAAGATGTAAAGTCATAAGCTCAAATGTCAGCTGATCCTGGCTTGGGGCAGACCTGTTGACTACATAACCCTCTGAGGTTTCTCTCAGTCATATTTTATATGAGTACATAATTTAAAATTGGTAAAAGTTTTAAAAAATGCTTAGCTGAAGTAAGCAGAGCAGTCACACATCTCACACTGTGTGTCCCTGGAGCTGCATGTGTTTGTGGTAGTTCTGTGACACAGAACCGTCTTGCACCTACCCAGATTTTTCCTGTTACCAATGTCAAAGTGCATTATAAAGATAGCCAAGTCTATTGTCCTGATTTCTCAGATTGGGTAACAGAGTCAATTAAAGGTTAATTGAGTTCTCCTAGGTCCGAGAGGAAGTTAGTAACATAGGAATATAAGCAATCTTTGCTGATTCCCAGCTTTAACCACAAATGTATCGTACCTAGAGGTGTTCTTAGCAGTTTGAAAAGAATCCTTGTGTATATGATCGGTCACTGGAAAAATGCAGCTGACATGTTAGTATGGCATGCTGGCATATTTAAGTTCATGCAATATATAGTTATTCTTAGAACACAGTGGTTATGTTTCTAATAGAAAGCTGAGGAAAATTACTTCCCAGTTTTTAAATTTATTTAATGAAGAAAATATGGTTAGACCATCTTTTCATAGCTCAAAAAGTATTAAGCTAGAAATACTAAAATAGAATTTCTGTATTATTTCTGTAATGCCATGGGTGTTTTCAACAATACTCAATTTTCAGAAACTTATATTTGGGCTGGTAGCTGAAAGTGGAAATTAGAGGTAAAAAAGGGTAAATATGACCACTTCTGTGTTGGAGTCCTTTGAAGTGTAAATAGTTTGTTAATTGGACAAAATCAAGTTGAGAATACTGGGTTTTTTTACATTTGAGTGACTCAAAGTGGTCTGTTGCATGAGATTTTTACAAACTTGACACAGATAATGTTGAAACACCAATGACATACAAATAACATTATAAATACAAAGAAACAACAAAGTTATCTTCATACCTAACTATTATTGATTTTCTAAATGGGTTGTCATTTAACTCAGACTGATTCCACCTGGAAAGTTAATATATGCAAGTATGACAAAGAGTTATTGTGTGTGATTGTACATGCTCAGACCTCAAAGTACATGAATCTGGTTAGCAGCTGATTAAAACACATTTGCAATAAAGATAAATATATATAGCTTATAAGCTTTTCATTTTTTTACAAGATGCAACGCTGTCTTTCTCATTAAAAGTTATCTTATTTAATGCTTTATCCATGATTTGTCACTGACACATTACAATTAGTTTGTTGAATTGTTCTGGAAGGCATTTTCATTTAAGGCCAGTTTTAGCACAATTAATTAAGTCTTGAAATAAACAACAACAAAAATTATCAGTCCTCAAATTATATCAAGATTTTTGACTAGTTTCATTGAAGTCCTTGATTTACATTTTTTTGGCATCATTGGAGCGATGCTGAACCTTAAAAATGTCTCAAAAAGGGATGAAGATCACTTCACAGTTTCCTCCAAATTTTTTCTTGCTTCATCTTATTATTCCACAGAAAGAAAGAGGTGGAGGGTTCCCCAAACATAAACATGATATAGTTGGGGGGGTGGGGTGGGGAAAGCGGGTGCTGTGTTTTTTTAATTATGATTGTATCTCCATGCAGCATAGGTAACCCCATCTTTTACTGTGATTTCTTTAGTTGAGTGGTACAACCTGCAGGGAAATCTTTCACAGACAGCTGTTTCCCCTTCATAAAGTGAGATTCATGTTTTAAATCTTTTCTTCCACAGATTAAAAAGGAAGAGCATGAGGCATTTCTCTTGTCATACTTATATATTTATATATGCGGTTTTTATGATATATTTATGTTCCCATACCAATACCTATACATTTAAACAGCATTCTTAAACAAAGAAGAAAAACAAAGACAACTCAAGATTTTAAAAAGTATTAACATACTGTCATGACTGGGAAGTCTGGTGATAAAAACCCCCAAAAGATCAGTTTCAGCTTTGTTGCCAAACCTTTTCTAAATTGATGTCCAAGTGTCACACAGATACTTTTCATTCAGATGGTACTATTTTAGTGCCATAAAAATGATTATATGTGTTACATCTTTGGGCATTCACAGTTTCAAAGCCTGAGCTATGCAAAATCTGAATACATTCGAAGTTATGGGCTAACAACATTCTTGCTTCAGTTTGAATCAGGAAAACATCACTGACTTGAATTTCCTGATTTTTTGCAGTGACATGCTTTTGTTCACTCTGTACACCACTCTTGGAGAACACAAATTGAATTCCTTTCAGACAAAACTGAAGTGGAAGGTGTATTGCAGGAGTGCACCTAACGTACTCCAACTTTGGTGACATAGGGATCTATCAATGGGATCAGAGTGGGGTTCATCAGAAGTTAGCTCCTCAAAGCACATATAGTTCTCAGTACCACCGTTTCCACTCTGCTGATCCACTTTTGCCAGCCCGCACACCCTGCTGGTGTAGGTGTAGCCTCTGTGGACTGAAGCGCCTGATTCCATTTTCAGTCTTACAATGAGTATCCCTAGAGAAATATTTCTATAGACAACCTACTTAACAAAGTATGTCCTAGCAATACTGGAGACAGCTTTAGTTCTAACTCCTATTTCTTCAGCTCAAAAAAGAAAAACTAAACTCCTAAATTATATTATATTTACATCATCTGGGAGGTATGGAATTTTTTTCCTGCTTTGATAGAGGCTGAGTATCTGATTGTGTTCACCTGTGCATATAAGCACTTGGGAAGCCAACATAGTAAGAAATCCAACAGGAGAGTTTCCTGAAAAACACAACTTTTGAAATATGAACACACAGAATGACAGACTAGAGGCCTTATCAACATCCTTGCTTGGTATATAGCAGAGGAGTTTAATATTATTTGAATTTAGAATCTCCAATAAAAAAAGTTTCAAAGAATTTTTGCTTTGTACAAGAAAGAGAAAGTGAAAGCTAATACAAGTAGGAAGTGGACTACAAACCCTTTATTTCAGACTGGGAAGAATGCCAGTCAATTAGGTAGACTGGTCAAAAACAACAACAAAATTGTAGTAAACAAGCTGTGGGATTTGACAGATGGTGCAAAATGGTTTGTATGGCCTGGCAAGAAATATTTTTTGCCTTCATGAATTAATTTTAATGCCTTTATTTCTGGGGGTGGGGGGGAAAGATATATTAACTCAGAATAACCAATACTTGGAATACTAACTTTGGATATAGAAGGTTCAAATTCATGTTCCTTGTCCAAATCAAGCGAAGAAAGTATTTAACTGTTTCCTTCTAATTTTTCCTATACCCCATCAGACTACTATTGAATCTTCAATACTCTGTCAGACTACTGACTATTTTCATAGAATCATAGAATCACTTTGGAAAAGACCTTTAAGAT
>BOSO01017251.1:0-16748 GCA_018403395.1 Gorsachius goisagi | reverse complement strand
GACATCCATTGGTTTTCCTTGGTCCACTGTTGTTGTCATTCTGTATCAGATTATTTAAAGTCTTTAGTGGATACCTTTTCTCATAAGATCTTGTTAGAGCTGCTTTATTACCTAGTTGTTCTTTAAATAGTTCTTAAGAAAGCCATTTCAATTTAATTTCCATTTTCACTGAATTAATTATACCTTCTGTGTAGAAAGCATGAAGCATGAGAGTGGAAAAGAATTCTAGTCAGGTCTCCCAATATTACAGAGAAGTACACTGTCGTATCACTTTCCTGCACTTGACAGGCCCAATTCTCAAATATGATCTTTTGCTCACACTATACTTATTGGAAAGTCTTACCATTCCTTAATGGCTAAGGACCACTGCATCTCTTGTGTTATTTTACAGGATGTACTCTTTTTATCTGAGACACAGTTAAGTATTTCTTCCTCTGGTAAGTGCTCTTTGTACCTATTCCTTTCCTGAACATAAACACCCACTCCTACATAGTATTCCACACAAAGTTTTAACAGTATCTGACAACACCGCATTACCATTTCATCATTGTTACTGAAAATATTTTGCTTAATCCATAAAATCATACTGGTCTCTTTCTCAGCCACATCAGATAGGTAGCCCACAGACAAGTCACTGTACTACTAACACAGGTAATTTCCTCCTTGGTTTCCAAGAACTGAATTACAAATTTATAAGATCATTTTCTTCTTTTTACTAATTCCCTTGAGTGTTCTCTCTTTCCTGAATTAGATAGTATTAGGATCTTGAAAGTATATGTCATTTAGTCAAAAAGAATTGTCCCTGATATTCAAAGCACAATTGGACTTTCAACTATCATTCACAAAAGCTAGGTAAATAGTCATAAGAGTTTCTATCGTGTATAAAATGTGTTGCAGATCCATCTGACTTTACTAGCTAATACTACAAAGACTTTGCTTTTCAGTTCAACTTATGGCAGTTTGTGGTTTTTAAACCAGCAGAGATCTTATTTCAAAAATCAGAGCGTTGAAACAATCACAAATTTTGTACTTAGAAACAAATAAATGACTTGAGTCTTCTCTAACTCAATTTAGTCTATAAATAGCTGATATTCAGGTCTTGGATTAAGTAACTCAAATTACCAACTACTTGCCTCAGAGGACTAAGGATTCAGAACAGATATTAACAAAAACAAAGGATATTGGTATGAAAGACTTTAAAAAGTCTAAAGGTCATGGTAAACAATTTGGATCATCTCAGGAGCGAGACATTAGATAAATCTTATTACTGAAATTAATTCTTTACAGAATCTTCTCACTATGAAAACATAAGATAGGGCCAGTACAAGTCCTCATTAAGTAATGGATTTACTATGTTGTGTGCTCTTATACAGTGCTCAAGGAATTGGCTGGCTCAGAAGACTGTCAGGAATTCTTTTGATTTGCAATGATTAGTGCAGAATGCTCACTTCTGACTTTAAAATAAGACAGACATATGGATGCTAACAGATATACCTCCTCATCTGTTGCAAGTCAAACTTTGCCAGAAACAAGGAGATAAGACAGTAGAGAGCAAAACCAATATAATTTCTTAGAAAGTAGTAAAAGTATTCCTTATTTTAAGTATAAATCATAGAAATATTATTTTGCATTAGTAGGTTAGCTCAAAGTGCTGAAATGACTGATATAAAAGCATAAATAAGCAAAAAGCTATTCCACATAAAATCACCGATAACACATGGTTTGTAATTAGTATCTATGAACATTAGAGTTCTCAGTGGTAATTGAACAATATATTTTAAACCAAATTAAAGAATTATATTTTGAACTTTTCACCCCACTTGTTACTTTAATTATGATCTACCTCTAAACTAAAAATAGCAATCAAAGGATGTGGACCTAAAATATTAACAATGAAAGATTTAGGAATACTTGTAGGAGCCTATCAGTCTTATTACAGTCTATTTTTTAAAAAAATGCAGGCTAAAAATTGTAGAAGTCTCAAAATATTAAAAATCCTCCAAAGTTGTAGATTGATGTGCTGCATTGGTAAAAATGCCATTTTAAATTTAAAAAAATGCAGTTAAAATTGCTTCAGGAGGTCTGTTGAAACCCAGATAGTGTATACTGATACTCTAAATTTCAGGTTAAAAATTAAAAATTATGAAAGTGCAAGAAAAAAATAAAGCTAGTAGTGTATGATTCATTGAGCACAAGGTTTACAGTAGTGAAATAAGGGATTAAACCCTAAAACCCAAAACAAAACAACTTCAATTATTTACATGCTTTTCATATAAAATATGATTTTAGTAACTTTTATCTCTTTAGAACACATACTGACCTGAAAGCTAAGGTGTTACATGAATAAAGCAAACAAACAAAAATAAATGCATGACCAAAGACAACCAGGTTAATAAACAATAATGTTTTACTCTTGTTTGAAGCCCAGAAAATACATATTCTGAGTTAGTCTGCAATACCACACAATTTAAACATGATTATCAATATAAACTCCAGAATATATGTTGACTATTCCCTACTGGTCCAGGCAAAAATTAAACTTCAGGGAGTGCCTTTTCAGAGGCATCTTGCAGTAAAGACAGGAATTCTTCTTTTGTTTATGAAAAAAAAAATTTTACCCTAGTAGTATACAACTTAAAACCAGAGGGCAACTAGAAAGATAACTCACAGAAATTAATACACTTCTGTGGAAGAGCAATTAAAAAAACCATGCTCCACTATTTTCCATAGGGAATATCAAAAGGTTTTAAGAATGCTTTCACTGTAACAGGTTGCCCAAAGAAGCTGTGGATGCCCCATCCCTGGAACTGTTCAGGGACAGGTTGGATGGGGCTTTGAGCAACCTGGTCTAGTGGAAGGTGTCCCTGGTCATTGCAGGGGGGTGGAACTAAATGAACTTTAAGGTCCCTTCCAACTCAAACCATTCTATGATTCTATTTTAAGAATTCAGCATTTTCAGACCACGAGCACCTGATACATTCATCTAATGCAGGATGCTTGTGATTTAGGAAGAAATTTATACATTGAAAAAAAAAGTTAAATAGTAAGTTTTAAGCTGACTTTTATGGCTAATAATGGTAGTTAAATTCACTTTTTTATTGTGTTTTTGTATTAAGACTACTGAGCAGTTTTAGTTGTAATATTGATATCTAATTCTCTTTCCACATATTTTTGGTGTGGCTATGGCTAGGAAACATAAGCTTGTATTCCACGGGTGTTAATTTATTTTTGGGTAGGGTATCCCAGGCCTATGCAACAGGGACAAAAAAGTATCTTGTCATGAAGAACAAGCATCCTGAAGCAACAACTTGTCAACTTGTAATCAGATAAAGATATTTAAAGCTAAAATGAATAAAGCAGTTTAAAAATTATGCAAAAAAACGCATACAGCAGGGAAAATTCCTGCTCTAGTAGCAAAGATTGAAAGAATAACCAATGTATGTGTCTGCCACACCTATAATCTCTATCATTCTAAAGAAGAAAGATTGTGTTGACAAGTTAAACATATCTGCATCATCAGAAAACTCATCAAGGTACTTAAAATGGTTTAAAGGAGACTTCATGTTAATTCAGCAGAGGCACTGTTTAACTAATTCAGTTCCATACTGCAAAAAGTCTCTGTACAGAACAAAGACCTTAAACCTGGTATGACTCCTAAGGCAGTCTGGTTTCCTGCACTATTCCAAGACCATTCCTAGTGCAGCCTTTCTGTATTGATTGTCATAGATTATTTCTCATCCTTAAGTAGGTTCATTTTCATTCCTGGTACATTAGGTACTGTTTCAGCCTCAGACTGAATTGCTGTTTAAAAAGATAAATAATCATAAGAAGTAATTACCCAACATTTAAGCTGATTTGTAGCTGGAGCTGTGAGGCTGCAAGATTATCGGGAATATTACATACATATCTCTGTTCCTTTGTCTTCTATCTGAGAGAACAAATGGGTTTTAAGTTGTCTAAACTTGGACTAAGAGACAGGAAATTGCAGAATTTCTCACATAGTTTTAAATTTAAATATTTCCTTTATCCTCAGGAAAGCTATTCAGTATTTCTTGTTCCGTTCTCTCATCTGTCTATTAATATCTATTTATATTATATTAAGCTCTGATCAAAATATCAAAAAGCTGAGTGAATCCCTAGAGCCAGTTACCCTGCCTCAATGCAGCATCAATTGCACCTACATAATTTTTGACAAGCGGTTGTCTAATCTGTTGTTAATCTCTGCCTTTAGTAATAGAAACTTTGTAACTGGTTCAGACAATTTGTTCAATCTGCAATTAGAAACTTTTCCTTAATGGGCTATCTACATCTTTCTTTATCTCTGCCACCTGAGCTGCAACTTCTCATCTCATCTGCTTTGTATATGGAAAAAATTATGTTTACTTGTCTGTGCCACAGCTTTTTATGTTTTAGAAGGTTTTTACATCCCATGAGTTCTATCTTCTTCAAGGTAAACAGCCTTAGGTAGGTTAATCTATCTTCACAGATAAATTCACTAGGCCTCTGATTGTTCTCATTGCTTTTCTCTGAGCTGTCCAAGAGCTGTACATATTTCTTAATCTGTTACACATGAAAGATTAGAGGTTTTTTTCAACTGAGACCTACTATTGTACAGTTTAGCAGAAAGATTATTTTAAATGTTTTTCTATATGCCTGCCCTGTCCTAAACTTTCTGGTTGTACACACCAAGATAGTGCAGTTTTGACAGAAACATGACATTTATGTTTTATTTTCACCTTGTGATCTCTTGAGCCCCTTCTAGGCAGCCCTCACCAAAGTGGTTGCTCCCAAACCTGTGAATTCATTGTTTTTATGTAAAGTACTATTTTGAGTTTATACGTGTTGATTTATAGCTTTTTCTCCCCTAAGTGATTGCTCCAGTTTGTCAGGATGATTTCAAATTCTCCATCTTCCAATATCCTGCAGTCCCAGTGAGGTAGATGTAATCTGCAATTTAATATGGAGCTCTCAGCTCCATCATCAGACCTTTAATGAAAACAGCAAGTAGAAATAGGCTTAGAATAAGCATTTGGGGGTTCAGCAATACTTAGTGCACTCTTCCTACCTAACTACTGGCAGCTATTTTTAATTTTCTAGCTAATTTTGCATTCACCACCTAGTCCTATGCAGGTCTTTTTATAGATTCCTCTGAGAAAGTCTAACCTAAGTGGAAAATAAAAATCTGTATTATATACTCCCTCTATATCCATGGGAACACCTAACCATGTTGTATAAAAGTTATAAAATCTACAGCTAGATTTGTATGACAAAATTTGTTCTTCACTGATCCCAGTGGCAGCCATTCAACTCCTTCTTACCTGTCAGGGGCTTAAAAAATATGATTATTCCAGAGTATTTTCTTGTCATGAAGATTTACTTTTTCTAATTCCCTTCTCTATATGACATTAACTTTATCCCCAAAATTTTACAACCTAGGTAAAGTAAGTCTAGGGGTTTCTTTACTTTAAATGTATTGACAAATAAAGTATCACTTAACCTTCCGTCTGTTGGGCTACATGAAAATTGAGGCTATTCAAGAATTTTAATTGTGACAGGATAAGGCAGAAGGTTCTTTTTCAGACTGAAATCTCATTAAAGGGTATGAAGATTGTCGTGGTTTAACTTAGCTGGCAACTAAGCACCACACAGCCGCTCGCTCACTCCCCCCCTCCCTCAGTGGGATGGGGGAGAGAATCGGGAAGGAAAAAAAAATGTTAGAGCCATGGGTTGAGATAAAGACAGTTTAATAAGAGAAAATAATAATAATAATAGTAATAATGAGAATGGTAACAGAATATACAGAATATACAAAACGAATGATGCACAATGCACTTGCTCACCACCCGCTGACAGATGCCCAGCCCGTCCCGAGCTGCAATCACTCCCCGAGCCGCGAGCAGTCCCCGAGCAGCGATCAGTTTCACTGCAACTGACCGACCAACTGAGCCCCCCCCCCCGAGCATGACGTTCTATGGTATGGAATAGCTCTTTGTACAGTTTGGGTTAGCTGTCCCAGCTGTGCTCCCTCCCAGCTTGTTATGCACCTGGCCGAGCAGGAGAAGCTCAAAAAGTCCTTGAGTAGTCTGAGAACTACTTGGCAACAACTAAAAGCATGAGTGTGTTATCAACATTCTTGTAGTACTAAATCCAAAACACAGCACTATGCCAGCTTCTATGAAGAAAATTAACTATCCCAGCCAAAACCAGGACAAAGATAAAGATGAATGATCAATTCTCAGTTTGAAAAAGAGTCAGCAGTGGCATCCCCCCAAGTTGAAAATGCCCAACAGGTTCAAATAGCAGGTAGAGAAATTAATGGACAACATCTCCAGGAACAGATATTAAAATATGTGTTTACAGATTTATGCTTTAATACCTCTATAGCAATAAGTGTGGATGCTGGAACAGAGAAAAAGACTACAGAAATTACCTACTACATAGGACCACAAAGGGCTACACAAAATGGACGGGCCTCTCTGCTCTTCCCAGACAGCATCCTCTGTTGCCACTGATAGAGACAGGATGAACCGTTGGCTTGAATCAGTAAATCCTTTCCATATTTTCAGGATAAAATAATTCCATAGATAATTATAAAAAGATGCACAAGAAGAAAATAAATCCTAACAACAGAAGATGATGGCCACATTACCACTCAGGAGCAAGATCTCGGGGCTAAGATAATTCACTGAGGATATTTGCTCCATACTCAGAAGTGTAAAGGGAAAACAAACATTGGCTAACAGAAACAGCATAAAGAACAGAACCAAAAACATAATAAAGCAATCATAGAAAACCATGCTTTTCCCACATCTAAGATTCATTCTGGAACTGTAGTCCCTTTAGCTCAAAAAATTACAGTATATTTGGAAATGGTCCAAAGAAAACCAGCAAGGATGCTATGGAAAAAATTCTCTATGAGCAATGACTAAATAAGCTAGAACTATTCAGTCTGGAAAAGAGGTGGGTAAGGGAAGATATGCTGTATAAAATCATGAAGCCCATCAAGAGGCATTAAAGATATATATATATATATATCTTTCAAAATATGTCAGAAATTATGAAATGTAACCAGCAGGAGGCAGGTCAAAAAACAAATAAAATATAGTGTTTTTTCCAGGCAACGTGCATATGTTTACCAGAGGACGTTGTGGATGTTAAAAGTTTATATGAGACAAGGGAAAGACTGGAATAGTGCAAGGAATTGAGATCTACAGAGAGTTTCTAAATATGTATGAATTTCCTGAGATAAACGTAATTTCTGAACTGAAAGTGATTGGTGGTTAAATGATTTTAGAGAAAAATATCTATCTGCCTTGTCCCAACCCTTGTTGAGGCGTGCACCTTGGTCAATGTTAGGGACAACAAATAGAGAAATATTTTCATGACTCAACATGCTTGGTCTTTTTCTCACTCCAATAATGTCCTGAAACACTGCTGTAAAGGGAAGCTAAAAAAAAATGTAAAATCATTTATTGAATTATTAGACTTGTCAAAATACTGCATTTCGAATTATATTTTTTAACTTACTAAAGAAGAAATGCTCTTTACAGTTATTGATTCAAAGAACAAAAAGACTTCTATTACATGAAAATGCAAGTCTGTGACAAAACAAACCCAACTAACTTCAAGTTCTAGTAATTTGCTTTTTTCCCCCAACAGCCTTTGATACTACTCATAGTAATGTAATGTGTCATAACACTGTCACACCAGTTGAAAAACTGTCCAAGACTAAAGATCACTGTTAGTAAGAAATCATGTTACTGTTGCACCATGGAGATCTTGAATATCCCTATACCCTGTATTCATGAAATATTGGTGGAAGAAAGAGCCTCCTGCAGTAACAACCAGACAATAACTTTGGGGTTTGAGTATGCATCTCTTTTTCAGTACAGTTACACAGTGTTGTTTCCCTGCCTTTTAAATTTCTAGCAAGGCTTCAGACTTGCCTGAAAGACAGTTGGCATCTGTGCAAGCTAGACAAAGTGGGAGGTAATAGAGATTGATGGAGGGAATTAGATCTAAGGTTTTGGATAAGTCTGCAAGAGCTGTCTCAATTAAGGGAGTTAGTTAGCTTCTTAACAAAAGGGTTCACTACTGGAGGCCCTAGGTAGACCAAATACTGCTACTGGTTCTTCAGATTTACGATTCACCATGGAACAAAGTGGTTTTTTCATCTGATGATACCCATTGGATTCCAGTCTACCATTCTGGAGGAAAATCCCTGCACAGGAATACTATGATATATTGAGTAGAATTCAGAAGGTGTATTAGTGCAGGAGGCATTAAATTGAAGCAGGCTCTTGATCATTTTGTACTCCCCAAAAGCTTTGGCTGTATGTTGAACCTCATCTCAAATTTAGATCCCACTTCCTCCCTGGGTCAGTTCTGCTTCAGCTACATCCGAGGTTAACAGACATCACCTACTTGGAGATCTGTATCTCAATGGGAAACTGAATTAAATTTCAGTTTCTAAAGATTTCATAGTTTCTAAAAATACCTCCCAAACCAAACTATTTTAAACAACATCCTTTTAAAGAACTAAAAATTGCCTCCTTTGGAGTTCAAAGGTTTAGACATTCACCTGGGATCAGTGAGAGCCAGTTCAAGTCTGTTTTCCTAAATGTTCTTCTAGAAAGTATAGCAGGTTTCTTTCACACTTTTACCACTCTAGTGCTACCACTCTGGTTCTATCATTACATTTCTGGTAAAAGACAGAAGAGAAGGCTAACAAAGAATGGAGGCTCAACAAGTTTGGGTTTGTTTTTTTTTTTACTGACAACCACTTTTGGTGAAAAAAACCCTCACCTGTGGAATTTGATGCTGATACAAAATATACTTCCTAACACCATTATGTATCATGAACAGTAGAGTCTCCAAATTTTGGCCTATACTGCAGAATTTAGCTTAATAAGCTGCACTATACTCTACATCTAAGGATGTAGTTAATCAATGGCTCTGTTCCAGGCACATGTTAAGTTAAAAATTGTTCCCAGCTCTAGATTTATGTGCACAGGAGAAAGTCTTCTGGCCATGCTGGTCTCTGAGGAGATAAATATAGAACTCCTCTGCCAGAGCAGCATTTGCGCCAAGTACCCTTCCCATCCTACCTCTATCTTTTCAATCTCAGAGGCAGAAGCACACAAGCCATGGGCTTCTTTCAGCACCTTATTTTTGGGATAACAAAAGTTACTGATGAGATATCTTAACCAGTTCTGTCCCAATATAATTCTTAATAGAAAAAGTCAATGAGATAATTTGTTCTGTCTGATAGAACTAGACTGGTCTTTAAAAATATCATTCCCTGGTTCTCTTTATGTTCAATTTAAAAAAAAAAAAAAAATCGAAGTTTTTCTAGTATGCACTCTGGTATGTATCCTATTTTATGCAAAAATATAATGAATCCTTTTACACTTCTCATTAACTGAGTTATTTTCAGCACACTTATGTTCTCTGCTGTTCATATCCACTTTTACTACATAATCCAAATGAGAACAAACAGAACATATTTCACGCTTTTACTGAAGCTAAATATTTGCACAAAGGAGTGGAAAGTATTTAAAAGTTCAATGACTATCGAGATAACAGCAAGTGTCACAATTATGCGGTGTTTCAAACAAAACCAGGTAATACTGATTTACAAACAAGAACATTGAACATATCCAGCATGCAAAATTTTCTGCCCAAACCTTGTAGTAACTTGCATCTACCGTTCTCATTCTTTGTTTTAGCTGGCTGACCCTTAGGACACAGAGTCTGAAGACAACAGAAAATTTATATTTGACCTAGATTTATTAAATATTTATAAGTTCATGAAGCTCAGCACTTTGCAAATAAGAATTTTCTTTCATTTACATTTCTTTTCATATTTCTGAGATTTTATTGCTGTCAGCTATGGCTAACCATCTTGTATTAGGAAGCAGCCAGGACTTAGAATAAGATGTCCAGCATTAACCTTTTTACCTAATAAAACATCAGTACAGCTCAATCGTTCATGGCATTGTCTTCAGTCATTTAATTCACTTTCTATCTGCACTCCAGAGAAAGCATAGCAACATTTTCTGGCAGTCTGACTGTCAAGTAATTCACCTCAGTCTGTGAGGGATTAAGAGGCAAGGCAGTTTCATGTCTTAAGTTTTCCATCTCTTTCTATGAATAAGTGCTGACAGCACAGTTTTCACATACCCATTTTCATCTCACGATCAAAGCTGCATTGCTATTGGTTAATAAAAATGCATCTCTAACACAAAATCTCAAGCTCAAGTTCTTAATAATCAAAAAGAAAAATAAAAAATACGAGTACAATTTAGAGTCATATTGCCAGTACACTAAGGCCCTTAAGTCAAAGTCTTCTCAAAAACTGTACAGCCTCTGATTAATATTCCAGCACAACTCCCACAGAAACATTGCCCTGTTGTGCTGGGCACTATTCAGGCACACCATTCTCGTTCCAAAGAGTTCACAGTTTAATTCCAAGCAAGAAAATTTAAAAGCAACAAGAGAGACCAATGGAGACAAATAAATTAAGCTCAGGCAGCTATTGAAGACAAGGTAAAAAATGGGAATGAAGCATGGAGTAATTTCTTCCTTAGGAGGCTAACAAAGAAAATTTGCTTCTGTCTCATGGAAGCACCTATAAATACCCATTTCTCTTTTTATTTTTCTAAAACCTTTATGTTTTCCACTTGTAAATGACAGAGCCATGTACACATTGTGATGGTCTTATAATAGTAGTTCATCCACTTGAATGAAAAGTGACTAACACTAACTGCCTTGAAGGAGCAGCAAGAAACCTCTTATAGCAGCCAACTGTGCGTCCTGTGCATTCAGCCACAGTTAGTGTTTACCAGCAACAATTTCCTTTCAGTTACTTGCAGAGCTTTGGTGAACCTACCTCATTTCCACACCATTAACTTCCAAACATTTTTTCTTCCCACTGTCACTCACCATGATCTCTTCTGTGTTTTTCTGTCAAATCCAATATCTTCTCCAGCAGTCTCGCTCTGTCTATCTCAGAACAAACCCACACCTTGCTTCTTCTAAAGAGCCTTTCTCTCATTCGCATCTGCCTTTCTGAGTAGTCTGGGCAGTATCTTGGAAATTGCTCACCATCATTATTCTGTGTTCACTCCAAAAGTATGAAGCATCCCATGATCCCAGGTGTGGTAGGCAGAGCCAATTTAACTGGGTTACTTAAAGGAGCAAGACACAATGCTTCACTTGCCGAGGCAGCAGTATTGTTATGCCAAACACTGAGCAGTTCATGGTTGGCAGTGCTCTGAAGCATGGGGCTTTATCTCCTGTAAATAGGATTAGCAAATGAAAATATGTATTCTAGTTTCATACAGCAGGATTATCAGCAAACCAATGCATTTCTGTGATGTTCCTTTTAGCTCTATTTTCAGATGAGTATTAAGACAGCCTTTGTTAACCTCTTCTGTGAAAAAAATGCATGTATTCTAACATGTTTAACATGTTAGATGGCAGATTTAGACTATAAATTTTAGATCATCTCTTTTGTAAAAATAATAGAAATATCTCTGTCATAAATTTTCCTATTAGAAGAGAAAAATTTGTCATTGAATCACTACAAATAACAGAGCAGTTTAATACATCAAATATATAGCCACTCATTACATTATTTGAAATATTGTGTGCTTCCAGTTTTAAGGTATCCATTTTATATATGCACATTTTTAAAAACAAAAGGAAATACTGCTGCATAATTTTTTCTTCGTGACTCTCCCAAAAGTGGATTCAGATAGCTGAATATTTTTGAGAAGTCTCTGAAAATGGTAAATCACCTGCTCATGTTAATTCAATGCCAGTTCAAGAACACTGTATTTGTCATCTGAAGCTTCATAGTATGTCTTCAAAACAGGCTTATGAAAATTTATCATGCAGTCTCATACTGAAGCAACATAAGAAAAACTTCCCTGAACTGTTTCCATATTTACTATAAGTACACCCTCTTTACAAATTACTTAGTTTTATTTGCAATTTAAAATGTAGTGTAATACACCTGTGCACAAAAAACCCCCTAACCTTCTGAACTTTCACTGAGCAGCAAAAGTAAATTTACCAGCCTGAGCATGGATTATCTGAGTTGATTCTACATGACGCTTGAAATATCCAGAGGCTTACTTTTCCAGGAATGGATGGCATTTACCGTCCGTGGGACACACTTCCTATTAAATATACGAGGGAAATAACAGCACAGCCAGGATTTGCATTTCCCTCTACAGCAGCCAGAAATAAAGAGATCAGGTTACACAGAATGTAAATCTCTCATTTGTGTTTACTTAAAATTTACTTTAAAACTAATACAAAGGCTATCCTTTAAAATGTATCCATTTGATGTGCCATATAATGCAACAGTTTCTTCTCCATAACTGGTTAACATGAATCACCCTGCTGATTTTTCTCCATTGACAAAATCTAGTTGTGTACATTTGGATAGAAAAATAACTTCTTGTTATGTACAAAAATCATAAATATTTGTACCTATGATGAAAAATATAAAAATATTTTAAAGCAATAGGGAGTTCCTCTGCCTGCTTCAATATTATTAAAAAAAAGGAAGAAAACATATTGCATAAAAGTATCTTCCTCATCATTTGTGAAACAAAAGCAAAATATTCCTTTTCAGTACTACTGAGAGATACAATGCTGAAACTGCCAGCTAATAGGCTAGACAATTGTTGCCTTCATTACAGACAGGCAGGTTGACAGAACAACTAGAAAGATGTATACTAGAATAATAAATGTCATTTTAAATTGTATCACTACCAATCATTAATCGGGTAAAAGCAATTTCCAATACTGACCAACACTAGGATTTAAAGATGCCGGGCAAAAATCCAAGCTACTAAATTCATTGGTTTAAACAATTAAAAGACACGGGGGAAATAGAATAAAATAAAATAAAAAAAACCCAAACAAACCACAGAGAAATAGAGTTCTAAAGTGATGCAGACATTCACAAAGGAAAACTATTTTCAAAGCTTGCAATTAGAAAATTCTCTATTCAAGGACTGACACAATAACATAGTTCTTTTGGAGGAAAAAATAATAAATAGACATGGGCTTTAGCTTATTTAACAGCCATCTAATTTCACATAATCACATCATTTGAAATATTACTACAAACAAAGAAGCAGTAAAATACATGCAAATTCTCTTTATTAATTCTCCCGTCTAAAATATCTGTTCTGGTCTCTACCCTCCTCCCCCTTCTTTCTTTACCCTAGCAATGATTTCTGCCTCTCACAGACTTGATTGCTCTGATGACCTCAATCAAAAGGCAATTATCCAGTGAGGATGGAAGGTAATTATTCCCATCAAGGAGAGATTGAATGCACCTGAATAGACAGCTGCAGTTCTTCCAGGGATTACATTATTACTATAGAAATTGCCTCCATTAATTTGTGATGCATGTCAAATTTATGATAAAATGTTGATTTGTTTGCAGGGCAACTACTTTTCCCATTTCACTCAACACTCACTCTAAGGGAAGAGCAACAGTCAATTGTAAGTTACTTTACTATATATGCGACAACTGTCAGCATGCAACCACCTACTCAGGAGAAAATGTGACATAAAACTAGGAAATAGGATTGAAGCTCTAGATAGGTGTACCTTATAAAATTCACAGACAGAGCCAGTAGCATGATACTTCAGCCAAATTTTGCCAAAATCCTGCTGTAGGGACAAAAGCGTAGGGACAATAAAAACTAGTAAAAGAAAACTGTTAATCCTCAGCAAGAAAAAAAGTTTACTCAACCCATTTATCTTCAGACTAGATGGGAAAACATGTAATTAGAAGAGAAATATAAAAATTGTAAGTTATTATGAAAGATTTATACTTCAATATTTACAACAATTTTTAAAAGAGGCTGATAATCTACCTGCTCTCAGATTGCTGAGGACTTGTAAGTACTCAGACTATAAGGTGCATCTTAAATGCCAAGCCTTTTCTGGAAATTCTGGGTAAGGATTCTAATCACTGTAGTCACTCCATATGCTAAAATTCTGCCTTCCAAGGCAGAGTTATATGATTGAGAAATGGGATTTATAACATAAAAATTCAAATTTCACTACATTTGGATATACCTCTGTAAGTAAACTAGAAGTGATCAGATGCTTCAGAATTACAGTGGATAAAACTGGTCCCCCTTAGGGCTGGTGTTTGCCCTGGCATAAAAGGAACTATTTCCCTTGGCAATGGTTACATCCCAAATGGCATAAAGCATAGAAGGTTGAGTAAGAATGCATTTTACTCACTGCTGAACTCTAAGGAATTCTAACAGACTACCAGCCAATAAACACGTTGTCACATTTTATTAGAGGTTATTTTTCTGCATTGGCTACATCTGTAAATCTTGTGGTTTAATGCAGGTAAAATATGTAAAACTTACCATTCTAATGCTAATAAATTGCCATAAATCTCAGCAGTAAGGTCATAAAATGTAGTGTTCATTAGAAATGTACTGTGGAGTTTGGAGTCTCTACTGACCAGTGCTTTATTAAGTTTGTATGTATCGGATATGGATAAAAGATAACACAAAACTGTATTTTTCTTCCAGAAGAACTTTTGATATATGTATGAATTCTATTCAAATTATCTTTAGAATCATAATTACTGTGGTTAAACCTAGATTTTTCAAGTTGCTGAATAACCTTCAGCCCATATATTTTTGAAAGATTGTCAGTTTCTGATTTAATTATGTTCAACTGCTTCTAGGTATTATGATACATTAAATAAGAATCCTAAGAATTCAGGCATGCTTTGCTGTATTTCAACTAGGTGCCAGACATCCTCCTGGTAGACACTTGTCTCTTTGGTCTTGACCCATGTAACAGAAGCTCCTCACCAGCGTCATGCAATTTTTGTGCACAAAAATTCTCCAGTCCCTTTTGGGTATTTCAGAGAACATGGGGGAACTGAGCACATAAAGAGGCCAAGTGTCCAGGTTTCCGGATTTCCTTACTCTTCAGTGAGGAACACATTATCTTAAGATCATTCTTATCTCAAGCTAAAGAGTTTGAGGAAGAAAAGAAAGATGCAAATAAAAGAAGTTATTCAAAACATATAAAATAGTTGACACAGATACAAGAAAAAGAGAGGGAAGTGGCATTTAATATACTTGAAATATGATTAAATCAAAAATCCCTTTTTCATGAAGGTGTGATGTGCACTTCTGTAGCATCTGTGGATTTTGTTTTTCTCCATGCCTGGTACCTCAGGTTTTAGCCCTGAAAGAAATTCTTGTCTTGGTAAGAAAGACTTGGTTTTAGAATTAATTTCCATTTTGGAGCCCTCAAGTAGGTCTAGGTAGATTCATTCTGTTTTTCTAAAATGAATTTGTTTTCCCTTCCATCTATCTGAATCAAAATAAACTTTCTCTCACTTCCTTAGAAATGCAAATTGCTTCTTAGACCAGACCAGTTCTTATACCTGACCAATAAATTGCCTATTCCTTTACTCAATGAAGGTATAAACTTTCCCTATCTCTTTCTTTTTGGGTGCTCAGGGTGACTTTTTACATTACTCATATTGCAGCAGAACTGAGGCCTTTGGCTGATAGCAACAGTACAACTATTTCTTCCCTCTCCCATCCAGACAACATATCTAAGTGAGACCTAAGGTCATCTGAAGAGAAGCCTTTATTTTGAGTTGGGTGCAGAGATCCTTTTCCAAACAATCTGCTAGCAGAACTTACTCACCTATGAATAAATTATCAAATCTGATAGAAAGGAAACAACAGCGTCAGTCTGGGAGGGAGTGGAAAAGGAGAGGAGCTTACCAAGCCACTCTCTATCATTTATCAGCAGTTCTGGTTAACAGGAGAGGTCCCAGATGACTGGAGACTTGCTAATCTACAAGAAGGGGTGGAAGGAGGATCCGGGCAACTACTGGACTGTCACCCTGGCTTCGGTACTGGGGAAGGTTATGGAGAGGTTCATCCTGAGTGTGCTCACCGGGCATGTGGAGGACAACCAGGGCATCAGGCCCAGCCAGCCTGGGTTCATGAAAGGCAGGTCCTGCTTGACCAACTCAATCTGCTTCTATGACCAGGTGACCCACCCAGTGGATGAGGGAAGGGCTGTGGATGTTGTCAACCTGGACTTCAGCAAAGCCTTTGACACTGTCTCCCACAATATCCTCCGAAAGAAGCTGGCAGCTTATGGCTTAGACAGGCATACACTTAGCTGGGTAAAAGACTGGCTGGATAGCTGAGCCCAGAGAGTTGTGGTGAATGGAGTTAAATCCAGTTGGCAGCTGGTTACAAGTGGTGTTCCGCAGCGCTCAGTTCTGGGCCCAGTCTTGTTTAACAACTTTATCAATTACCTGGATGAGGGCATCAAGTGCACCCTCAGTAAGTTTGCAGATGACACCAAACTGGGTGGGAGTGTCGATCTGCTCGAGGGGAGGAGGGCTCTACAGAGGGATCTGGACAGACTGGACCAATGGGCTGAGGCCAACTTTATGAGGTTCAAGCAGGCAAAATGCTGGATCCTGCACTTGGGTAGCAACCCCATGGAGCGCTACAGGCTTGGGGCAGAATGGCTGGAAAGCTGCCTGGTGGAAAAAGACCTGGGGGTGCTGGTTGAGAGCCAACTGAATATGAGCCAACAGTGTGCCCCAGGTGGCCAAGAAGGCCAATGTTGCATCCTGGCTTGTATCAGGAATAGTGTGGCCAGCAGGAGCAGGGAAGTGATCATGCCCCTGTACTCGGTACTGGTGAGGC
>BOSO01017249.1:6409-43599 GCA_018403395.1 Gorsachius goisagi | reverse complement strand
GTAGACAACATCCACTGCTCTTCCCTCATCTACCCAGCCGGCCATGCCATCATAGAAGGCTATCAGATTGGTCAGGCATGATTTCCCCTTGGTGAATGAGTTTCCTTTTAATTGAACAAACAGAAAAAACCTTTTAGGTACTTCAGTTTATAGAAGGGATTTTTATTCGTATTTGATATTTTTTTGAGTAGATGGCAGCAATGATAGGTGACTAGCTCATGTGAAGGTATCCTTATTTTAGTTCTTCCTCCTCAGCACGCTATATGCATTGCACTTGCACAATGACATCCCGAGAACTCTTACAAACAAAATTGAATTTATCTGTGTATCTATGGTTTGAGATGTCATTTAGAGAAATAGAGACCTCAACTGCTGTTGACTTAACTTATGTTTTGTTTGAATGGACAACCAGCTGTGAAGTCAAATGATGTTGGCTTTTATGTTTTATGCTTTTAAAATATTTCTTCTTTTTTTTCTCTAAGCCAGGGGATGGTTCAAGCTGAGATATTAAGGAACACAGTATTTATTGTATGCTGAAGTACAGTTGAACTGTTATTTTAATGTAAATTTAGTTACTGAATCTAGCTAAGAGTAATGAGTAAGTAGGATGTCAGTAGAACAGTCTACATGCTGTTTCTCGTTGCTGCTGACAAATCTGTTTCGGAAAATTGGTGTCATTACTAGTCTAGATTATCTTCTGTAGGATTGTTTTCTTTTCTGGAGGGATGCAGATGATGGTATAAGAATAGCTGTGTATGTATGTGGTGGGCATGGGGTTGAACATGCTTAAAATTACAACGGTGAGGAAACAAAACCAAATTTTCCTGATACTTATCTGATTCACTGTAGTACTTATACTGCTATGTACTGGTAGAGGGCAGGTGTGATTGGAGTGCAGGCATGTTGGGTTTTGGTTTTTCCTGAATTTTTACTGCCATTACGTAATGAATTAATGGATACATTTATTGATGTTTATTTAGTCTGCCAGTTTCCTTTTCTCATAGAAGATCATAATATCCCTTTTCCATTGTATTTGAGAAAAATAAACTCTTTTGTGCTGAGTTAAATACGCATGCATTATTACAGTTTAAGTGTACTTGACATGTGGCTTAAATTTTCCAGCCATGTGCTATTACACTGTAAAAATGCTGTCCATTTTCAGAAGTGAGATTTGCAGGAAGGAATAATAGTATTTATTAGATACAATATTATCTGCTTCATAACTGTTACATGGATCATAGGAATTAGAACACTACTACCCTAAAACTAGTCACTTGAACATGGCTGTTTTATAATTGGTGTAAAATTTTTCAGCTACATCAAAAAAACACCATTCTGTTGGTGTTTTAGGTACTAAGCTTTGTCACAATACATTCATTATGAGCTTATGTTGGTCTTCCGGATTGTAGGTAGTCATCAGGCTTTACATTTCATTTATAGAAAATGCTTATGAGCACCTTTTAATGTACTGTAATCTTATTAAGCCAAGTTGCTGGTGTTTTGCATTAGGTTTGTTCTTTGTATCCCTTCATGCTTAAGGCTGTAGTTGATCATAAATACAGTCTTGACTATTCTTGATTTAAATTAAAAAAAAAAAAGATAGCTTTAGAAGTACTTTGAATGTATACTGGTATTACATTTGCTGTGTACAAAAAGTAGTGCTCTGCTATGTATTTATAGTTCTTCAGCATCTGACTCTTAAGTTCTACTTACTTTTGAATTAATTATTTTGGGGAATGTTTCATTTCCATCTAAAAATGTTTTATATGGTAACATCAATGTCTGTTCTTCAAAGGTACAAAGTAGTTTGGTGATTTTCATTAGAATGCTTTTCACTTACATCCTTGAGACTTTTCTATAAATCCTTCTTTAACAGTTCTTGACATTGCTACCTCAAGGCATTGAGCCAGCATGTGGAGTCTCAAGCGAGCAGACCTGAGTTCAGATCCAGGCTGCTCACTCGAGGAGGCATTTTGCTCAAATCCTTAGGGGAATGTTGACCTTGTCTTTCTTAAAAAAGTGGCACCTGCTGGCTAACCAGGAGGGGCTTTGAGGGCATTTGGAAGGAGGGTGCTTTGGTCTTGGTAGGCTGTGATATGAAACTTGGGGTTGTGAGGGCCCTGTTTCCATACCTGATGCTCTTTATTCAGGTCTTGGCACTCATAGTATGGTTTTCCTTGGTGTTCCCTGTTTCTTGCTTCTTTGGATTGTGCTGCAGAACATTCAGACTGCTTGCGTGCAAAAGTAGTGCCCCAAACAGGTGAAGTTAATTAAAACAAAACATTGTTAACTTGATTATTTTGAAGTAAACAATTACTTTCTTATAAAGCAGCCTAAAGCAGAGGGACCTCAGCAGTTCTCTAAGTTGTTAATTTTAGTTTGGTAGAATGAAAATAGACCAAGGAAAAACTCTGATTTCTATTTGCAAGGTCAGTATATAAAATGCTATTCACAGCTTTTTAACTAATTTTGTAGTTTTATGGTCTGTGTACCTAATGAAAAGTAATATATTTGGTAGGGAACAATGAGATTTCTTGCTGTTATTTCCAGAAGATTGCTAGTACAATACAAAACCAGTGTTTGTTTTTTTTGCTGGATGTACATAGACTTAATCATAGCTATTGTGCAGTTTTGAGCCGAGAGTTAAAATGCACAGGATTGTGTTTAAGCAGTTCCTTTATCTTCAACCCTTCACTAAAGAAATAAAAATTTAAAACTTCAGATGCAGGAGAGCAGGTTTTATAGAAAGGACAGGAAATATAATTTGTATTATACACAGGTCCAAATCAGCATTTTTATTTTAAATAAGGTATTGAGTTATTGAGTGTTAAATTCTAGACTGCATTTAGTAGGGTAAATTGCTTATAATTCTGGAAGCACTGATCCTGATAGGAAAGGGTGATAATTAGTTTCTAATATGGACAGAATTGCTGTTATTAGCTGTGCTCCACATGTTTGCTTCCCTTGTGGCATTCCTTGGGGTGCAGCAGATGGATGAACAAGGGGCAGAGGTAATGTGTGCCATGATCGGCTGCTGCTTTCCCCCGGGAATACTTCTAGAATGCTGATCTCCTGTTTTTCTTTTTTTTTTCTCTTTCAGCAAGTTTGAGATGTATCAGAATTAATTTATGGTATTGCTTCTTTGTAATTCATTAATCCAACCTTTTATTATCAATATGTTCATGTCTTAAAGGATGGGCTGTTGCATGTGTGCTGGTATCTTAAATCTTAGAAAGTCAATATCATGCTTAAATACTTTTATCCATTCTATGAGATTGTGGCATAAATAGTCTGATGTTGCCTGTTACTGTTAAGTGATCTTTTTTAACATGATCAGCTCCTTTTAAGTTGGAAAATTGGTATTATTGTGGCACCTGGATGATTGAATGGAGCCTGCTGTTGCAAAGAATTGTCCTTTTATTTAAATCTATCCAAGTAATGTCTGTGCTAATTTTTCTTTCTGCTCTTGATTAAAATGTAGGCAGAGGCTGTGTGTGGCTTTTTGGTTTTGTTTATTTTTAAAGCCAAATCTATTCAACATAGTAATGTAGACCACCTTCATTCTTTGCCATCCAAAAAAGTAGAACCTTGCTTAGGTAAGAATGAAAAGAGGCTGACTGTCCCATGCTCCAGCTAGGAGGAAGCCATGTGAAGCATTGAAGCAGCAGCTCTCACCTGGTGGCATAGCTGAAAGCTCAGGGTGTGCAGGCAGCCCTGCCTACTGCAGTTTGCTTGGGGGGGGCCACATGCCTGCATGCTCAAAGGCAGGGGTGCTCATCTGAGAGGTTACCGTGGAGTGCTTACTGAAATGATCAGGAGGAGGAGGAGGAGGAAAGGGCAGGGAGTTTTGTGTGCATGTCTCTACATGTATGCTGATTATTAGAAAATATTTTCTTTGGTGCTTTTCAAATGTTTCCACTTTGTTTATATTGTCTCTTATTTTTCCTTGCCCTTTACTTGTTTATTCTCCCTTCCAGCCTATCTCACTCCCCAGGTCTCTGGAACTCCTCTTGCTTGTTTTGCAGCCATTGCTTTTTTTGTACTTTTATTGTCATTTTTATTCCAGCAGTCATTAATAAAAACTGGTGTTTTCTCTGTTTCAATCTAGTTGGGACCTTTTTTAATATGAAAAAACATCTGGTGAAGTAATTCTTACCTTTTCCCATCTTGGCTTCCAAAGACAGATTCAGTAGATGTAAAAGAGAACTATAAACTTAATGTATGGATTGAAAATGTTTTCCATGCAAATGCTGCATGTAATATTTAAGATTTTTACTGCAACGCTACGGATAGTTCCCAGTTTGCAGGTAAGGTTACATCCATCAGTGTGGTTAAGACTGATCTTTACTGACTGTAGTTTTACATATTTTATCAAGTATATCTTTTCCAATACATAGGCTATGTGAAAATAATATAAAAAGCAATTATTATAGCATCGATCGGCTTATGCATCCATTCACAATAACAAGTCTATGTAAAAAGTCCATATACAGGCTTGTAATAGCTTAGTCCTTTAAAAAAATGCTCTATGTGGAGATCGCCTAGTATGGCTGTCTGTCTCAGACAAAGCGAACAGGTCTTAAATGTCGTCTTCAGACTGGGCTGCAACAGGTTAGGAGTGTTCTTGTCTCAGGCCAGCTGTCATTTGCTAGTGTACAGAGGTACCCGTCTTCCTAAAGGAACCGTAGGGGCTGTTTCTGTTCACTGTTGTAGGTATTATCTTGTGAAAGATTATAGTTCTTAATTTGCTATTAAATAGTGCTTGTGGTTTGGGTTTTTCAGGCAGTTGAGTGAAACAGTTGCCTCTAAGAAGCAAGTCTGGGCTTTATGACTTTAATGTGCTTCACAAGTTTACATTTCAGCTTCTTTACCTTTCGGAGCACACAATGTGTGGTGGTTTGGGGCACTGAGATATGCCCGTAGAGTTCTGTGGTACTACCTAGTCATCTTGGTGTGCGCTGAAAGCTGTCAATCCCTCCCCTGGCTTTCAGATTGTTTTGAAATGGGGTGTGGAACTGGCCATGTTTTGCTGACTTATTTCTGCCCCTAAAGGCTGCTTTGGAGTGTTAAAAGTAAGAAAAAACTACATTTTACTAGGACTACTAGAAGAGATTATACTGGTCTGAAATTTAATAATAAAAAAAAATCTAATGTTTAGACTGCCTGAATTGTCACACAGGAAAAGTGGAGAGTAAAAGCCAAGCTGCTGCTGGTAGTGTTACCATTTTGGCAACTGGTTGTGTATGTGCTAGTGCTGTAGAAAATTGCAAAGTCAAGAGAGCAGAGGCATCCTAAAAAAGCATGAGAGGAAACAAAGTAATTGGCCCTGGATTAAGTAAAGTGGAATAGCTAACTAAATAAAATGGAAGTTTACATAGTAAAAACAGTCCTGATTTTGGATTTTGTAACTTTTAAATGAAGGTAGGAATCTCCATCAAATTTGCTTTTCATCTGAAGAGAATAGGGTTGTGATGGTACACATAGAAAGAAACTGTAGTTCATATAATAAGTTTGCCAGATAAGAGAGAATGAAATCAGATGGTGTGATGTCAGGCTATTGCAGATGAAAGCAGTTGAACTCCATATGTTTAATTAAAAGAAATACAAAACCTTTCTAGTATCTAATGATTCTTCCTTAAATCTTTATTGAAATTCTGGCCAGAATTTTGTTCAGAGTGCCTCAAATATATGTGTCAAATACCTAAACTGAACTCTGTGATAGATATCTACCTGGCTAAAAACTTGAATTTCACTGTGGTTGCCAGACACGTAGTAGTTCATACTATTGATCAGGGGAGAAGAGATTAATGGCAGTGAAACACTGGATTGACCCAACCCAGTGCTGGCTGCATCATTAAGGGGGGTGTGTGTGTGTGTGTGTTAGTTTTCCTTTTCAATACAGACAGTAGAGAATATCAAATACAGTGCTTGAGGAAATGTTTAGGCTTGTGGAACAACTGTAACTGAAGGCACTTACCAGTGCTAATGAAGTAAGTGTAGTGTTCAGCAGGGAGAATTAATGAATTTGCATCTTTGTCTGAATCTGAAGTAGTAACATTGTTTTTAATTAAACAATTTCTGGAATAAATTTCAAATTGCTCTATGTATGAGTCATCACAGACACAAAGAGGTCAAACCTGAAGTAAAAGCAAAGTTGTTCTTTCCCTGTGGCTCCTTTTAGAAGTTTGGATGTTGGTGTCTGGTGTCTAATATTCGATGAATGTATCTCTTCTGTTTTATCTCCCTTATTCTTACCTCTCTTCAACATTTTACCATAGTATTTCCTGTATATGTTGTAATAAATCATTCAGTAGAACATTTGCAATTATTGTGCTTAATTAAGCACTAATACACTGCTGTAGCAGATCGTGAAAACTTACAATTCTGTTTTGTATTCCTAAATTACAGATAGCTTTATTTATCTGGACAATCATTTTATGAACACTTATTTTGCTGATTCTGTTGCCCACATGCTAACACATGGAAAGAATAATTCTAAAGAAATATTGCTCTTTTCTGGAATTAATGTCTGCCTCTTTCATTCTCAAATCACTTGTTAGAGAAGAGCAGTCCTGTTGCAGGGTTCTTTTTCTTTTCTTTTTACTTGGTAAAGTGTCTCTTTTTTTTTATAAAGTCTGCAAAATCTTCTAACTTTTGGTGACCGAGTTAGTTTCTGACTTCTGCTGTGGTTAAATTGCTTCTCCCAAAACTGACTTTTTATTAAGAAGTCAGAAGAAATGCTGTTTGCAGTGATGCAGCTATTGATATCTCCAGTGATGTTTTTGGCAGTGTGGCAGATAATAATGTCTGATTAAAAAATTCTACAGATACTTTGAGGTGTGGGTGGTTTTTTGTTTGTTTTGTTTTAATTTTTTTTTCAGGTCCAGCTTTGGCCTGCATCTTAAGAAACTTTGCTTAAATGGTGAGGTGCAGTCTTTTAAGAAAGAGGAAGGATACTTCTGTATTACAGCTCAAACATTTGAAATCATTTCGAAGATTCTGAGTCGTCTTTATGATTAGTGAACTTTCTCCAGCTCTAGATCAAATTGGTTTTACTCTTAATTCCTTTCAGATGGTTTTTGTTTACAACTGAGTAAGAAAAGCTTTTGCTGAGTTCTTCATATGCATTTGGGAGCTTGAGAGAAAACAGCCTAATAGAAAATTTTACTTTATTGGGGAGAAAGTGACCTTTTCTAGAAACCTTTTCATATTAATATACAGCTGCTTAACTTTTGTAAAGAAGCTGCTTGGTCAGGTTCACACTTTCGAAGTGCTAAGACAGACATAGCATTGGAATTATCTTGATGGCACTTTGTTGGACTCCATGGTATTCTCAAAGAAAATAGTGACTTTAAACTAAAATCAGTCTCCATGGTTAACTCTGCAAGTTTGTCACCAGGGACATCAAATTTGCTGAAACTCTTTCTGGCTCATTTTTTTAATATATTTTTGCTGTGTAATTGCAATAGAAAAAGACCTTCTTCTGCAGTTCTAAAATTACTTGTGAAGTTCAGGGTTTGGTTTTTTTCTTTCTGGTTTTAACCTGGATTCTTGAACTGGAATGACTCAAGGAAGTAGTGATTTATTTGGATCATAGTTTTTATATATATATATATATATAAAAACACATATATTTATTTTCTGGACTGTGGAACCGTTTCAGACTTATATTTTCTTTCAATGTTTTTTCTTGTCTACTTTTGCTACCGCGTATTACAGATGTGGGTATGCAGTGGAAATCTGTTGACAAGGAAATGGCACTTTCTGTCTGAGGTTTGTGGTGTTTCTAGTACGGTGACTGCAAATATCTTTCAGTTGAAGACCTACAGAAGGCATCCTTTAATGAGACAGGATTTTGAGTAAGTTTTTAATAAATGCTAATCCACTTAAGGCTCTCAGAAATGGCAGAGTACTTCAGTGCTTCCTAAAATTAGGTGATACTGAAGTTGTAGGGAGACAGTCTCTGTCACCGCATACAGCAGTTCTGGCAGTGATAGTTAAAGATCATGTTTGCCAGCTGTAAGTGTTTTTTCCAAACTGTAGCAGACAATTCAGAGTAGTGTGTAGCCTGGTATGAAACTGAGGATGCTGCTGTTATTGGTACTACTGATGGTGGTAGGCAGCAAAAACATTTTGCTCTGAAATAGTTACTCTGTTATTTGATAGCTTCACTGTGAATCTGGACAGTGTGAGATATTTAATATTCTGATCACACATTCAAGTAATTCCTTCACACTCTGGCTGCTTAAATAGGCTGTAGAGTGCAGAGCTCCTTGATGTAGGGAGTTCTGCTGGTAGGATTTCTCAAAGGTTGTGTTATTCAAAGAACTTTTTGCTTGCCTTGCCTGTGTAGTTGGATAACATGAGTGTTCTGGATTAATAGATGGATTCCTTGTTTTTAATGCAAAAAATTTCAAGCAGCAAAGGCTATGACTTGGCAGAAGCAGGTTCCTAAACAAATGCTTTGTCAGATCAACCTGTTGACCATTGCTGCTAGCCTCTGTTGCGTAAGTGATTGTCTGGAGACTGAACTGTTTGTGTAACTGACAGCCAGATCCAAATACAGTAACTAGATGTGTATTGAAGAGGATGGAAACTTGGAGAACCTTGGAGAAAAACCAATCAGGCAATCAGGAAATAAATAATCATCTGTAGCATGTCCTAAAGACCAAATACAGTGGTAAACAAACATAAGAGAATGAGATTAAAGTATTTAAAAACCAGTGAGTTAGCACTCCAGGGTGAAACACAATTTTGTTTAAATCTACTCTGTTCATATTGACCCCTTTCAGAGCAAAAATATGGAAATAGGGTTTCTGTGTCCTACTTGCTGAGTAGAGACAGTAGCTTTCTCCTGTCTCATAGTGTTGATGCCTGACTATTTCTTTTGAAAACTCTTGAATTCCAAACCAAAGTTTTGTAGAATAATAAGGCATTAATGCTATTGCTGGAGGCTTGGTTTTTTTGGTGGTGTTTTTTTTTTTTTTTTTTTTTTCCAACAAACTTCTTCTGGAAAAGACTGTAACTGTGACCTTTTGTGGTTTCATAACTTAAATTCAAGTTGCTTCTCTCCTCTTCATGCGAGGAACAACTGCATCTGAAATGCTTGGGTCAACATAGAAGAATTACATGTAACCAAAAGAAACAAATTGAGATTTTATGAAGCAGGTGCTTTCTGTGCTAGTTTCCTGCTGAAATCAATAGAAAGTTTTGATTAAACCTGATATCTTGCCTGGTGTGTGTCTCATACACTTTCAGAGGAAAGATGCAGTGATCGGAATACTCATGATCCTTTTTACCTTATAGCATATTAATAACACATGTATTCTTTTATATCTAACTCATTGTCATGACCTAATAAAAGAGATTTTAATTTTTGTACAGTATGCATTTTAAGTTATTGAACTGTGTTTAAACATGTATTTCTCAGTCTTCCAGAAAGACCTTTTGCTATAGCATAGATGTTTCGTGATATTGAGTGAGATTGGTGAGAGAGATTGGTCTGTGGTTTGGGAAGTAATTTTACCATT
The DNA here is from genome assembly GCA_018403395.1 of Gorsachius goisagi. Classification (NCBI taxonomy): domain Eukaryota; kingdom Metazoa; phylum Chordata; class Aves; order Pelecaniformes; family Ardeidae; genus Gorsachius; species Gorsachius goisagi. The sequence goes on along the minus strand of BOSO01017249.1, from coordinate 34,069 downwards.
TGATTTAATGTGCAAAACTTTGTAAAACTTTGTAAATTTGAAAGTACCATCTATGTATTTGTTTTCCTAAGCAACTCTCTATAGAAATTCTTGACAGTAAATTCATTAAGCAGTTAATCACAGTGGTGGCTCTTCTGCCATAGGAAACAGTTTTTATTCAAGTATTACTCCTGAGATGAACCAGTTCAGGAATTTCCTTTGTTTTCCCCTGCCTCATTGTATTAATCAGAGCAAAAATGTTGCTATGCTATTTGTCAAAAGGCCAAAGAATGCATGCATGTGTATAGATGCATTAGATTAACGTTAATCAACACACATAGTATAATGTTCCTCCTAAACAGAGAATTTGACATATTTTGCTTCATTTTTACTGATAAAGCTTTTAGAATACTGACCTCTACAGGTGGTTCATTCTTCCTCTTTAGACTTCTGGTGGCCGTGAATTAGTTATGTTGCATTTGAAAAGCAAGCAAAATAATCCTACAGAGAGATTTTTCCTTTCCAATGAGGCTGACAACATCAAGGGCCAAAGAAAAAGCTAGTAAAAACCTAGCTAGGGCAGTTAGCTCTTATTTCCCCCTCTCTCTCACCAATAGCATATTGCCTCCTACCCCCACTGACTCTTTGTGCTATAACCATATTTGCAATAGTTCAGACAAAACATCAAACTTGAAAGTAGTCCACAATTCAAGAGTGTTCATGTAGTTGATTTCTAGACCTGTTCTAAATACCTTTTTTGTTGTTGAAATATGTGCTGTCTGTGGAAATGCTATGTATCCACAGGGTTTTAGTGAACTCATGAACTTCTGCAGGTATCCATCCGTTTTTATTTTAGTATCCTTGATGCTTTGAGCATAAAGTACTTTCTCCTGTGCTTTGAGTTGCTTGATGTGATTTAGATTCTGTTTGGAGCTCCCAGCTGCTGTTAACAAGGTGGTGTGATTGAGCTAATCAGCCCTGCTATGAACTGGCTTTAAGATTGCTGCAGTTACAGACTACTGATTTTGGAGCTGTTTTAAAAATGGCTTTGAGTGGATTTTCTTGTATAAAAGATGGCATACACATAATAATGACACTGTTGTAATTGTAGTCAGAATTTTTCTTAGGCCAAATGTCAAGTCTGATAGACCTGTTTGAAATACAGATGTTTCCTTCTATAATTTTTCTATTTTCTGTTCAGCAGAAAATTTATTATTATGGTTTAACAAAATCTTGTAAACCTTGTGTTAGAATGAGGGATGTGGGTGTGAAGGAGATGTAATTGACTCTCAATAGAACAAGTGTTAAGTATAATACTAGGTCAGTACAGGCACCACATCAGATTTGTCTATTACTCCTCTATAGCTAGCATTATAGATAGCATTACTCTGGATTTAATAAAGTGCAGCTTTGGCTTCAAATGTACTTCATTCTTAATGGAATCTTTTGTAAACTACGAAACTCTTCGGTTTTACAATGAAAGAGTTAAGAACCTATATTCAATTGAAATTCTGAACAAATAGGGTGTATTAGATTTTTAAGACTTCTTTAAAACCTAACCAGTCCTCGGATAATTTAGAGGCTTCACAGATCTTAAGAGGTCCCACCAGGTGTGAAGTTTTTGTTCACTTTGAATCTTTTTTAATAAAAGCAGGTATAGATTGTTCCTCCGTGCTTTTTTTTTTTGTCTGATGTTCTGTCATCTTTTTAGTGTAATATTTCATAGTATTTTTTACATTTTCTCTTGTTTCTCCCATAATAGATTCAGCATTAAGATAATGATATACTCCTTTATAAAAATGAAAACTAGGCTAAAGAGCTCTTAGGGGCTGAAGCCTACACAATGTTACGGTTTCTTGATAATTGGTTAAGAATATATATCTTAAGGCAAGTTATGCTCCTGATGTTTAAAAATTCAACAGCGAACTTGAGAATGTAAAAGGAAGTGGCTTTAGGTTTATTTCTTGCTTTTTAAAAAGAAAAACCAAGCAAGGAACAAAATCCTAATGACAATCTATATTCTCTAATGTAAAGTTGATACTGTAATCGGTGATGCACACAGAACTTTTTGAAGTCAAAATTGCATATATATACCTGAGTGGTGTGCATGTTTACTTCCTTTGTGTGACCTTTTAAATATAAGCTTTAGATCTTAAAATATGTGCAATGAAGTAGAACAGAATTGCTACAGGAGCTGAAGTGCTTCATACTTCAGTTTTTATATTTGTTTCACGTGCATCTTGCCAGTTGTCTTAATATGTGTTTGTTTAATTCACTGGGCTTTCATATCACTTGTGAAAATTCAATAAAGTACTTGTGTTGGTTTGGCTGTCAGGGAAATCCCACATGCGTGTGTGGAATACGCACAAAAGGACACGAATGTCATCTAGTATAGCTGTTCGGTTATGTGAATGTATTGCATTTGTTTGAATTCAGGTGAAGAGTGCTTAGTTATTAATTCACTTCAAATTACAAGTATTTCTTAATTTTCTTAAAAGTGTGTGGGCCAGCCTTTTCTAAAGGAATACACTCTGCGTTTTTAGTCTACGTGAACATGTGTTGTGGAGCTCTGTGATGCTTATTCTGAATTGCCCTATTACATGTGTGAATCTTCAGAATCTTCTCTTACATCTGGGAGGGAAGGTCAATGTTTTTCTACTGAACCTTGGGATGTGAAGAGACATTTGATGCCTTATTACCCTTTCACAAGCGTGATGTGCAAAACACTTAAGTGATAATACGTTGAAGGGTAATAATATTCTTTGTGATTGGAATATAAGAATTTCTTTCCCAAATACTGAGTCATGCTTGTCGCTTTCAAATGGCAGAAACTTCATATTTAATAGCATGTGAGGAGTCTGTCTTCTGTTAAAATTAATTTTATAATCCTTATTAATGGTAACATTTTATTTTTAGTGGCTCAGCAAAGCTGGGAGCATACACAAATTTCATTGTATTGGAGTGCTGGAGTATGAAAAAGTAAAGTACAAAGTGAAGCACACTCTGAAAGCTGTTGCCAGAGCTAAAAGCAGTAACCTGAAGGGAACCGAATGGAAGATTTAAGGACTAAAAAATTTAAACTTAAAGTCACCACCCAGAGAGGCGATATGTTTAAATTGGCTTGTTTTGGCAATGCTTAAGATTCTAAAATATAAAAGAGAAAATGGACTATAGTAATTTATAGAAACAACTTATTTGGCACATGGAACCCAAGACTTGTTTTGGCTAAAATTCGAAATGTACTTAAAAATTTTTAAATAAAGATTCTTGCTTTATTTCTTTTTAATTACAGAGAAACAGAGGGAAGGACAATTCTTGGGGTTTGTTGCCATTTACTTCAAAGTAATTTACCTCTAAATTTTGGCTAAAATTCGGCAAGTGAACGATAAAGTATGCGTGTGAGTGTTCTGGCAGTGCTGAATTCCATGGTAACTTGTTTCTACCCTAACACTGAGCAGATTCATTTTTTTTAAGATTTTATGAAGCTTATTGGTGTTCAGTGTAATTAAAACATACATTTATTCAGTTATTTTTCTCACACACTGGCACAGTATCAATGGTACAATAAAGCCAGTAGACTGCAAGATTTTATGGATCACCACACGGTGATATCTTTCCCCCCTTCTTTTTTCCCCTGAAGAAATCACTGTTTTTAAAATATAGCCAGTCTCAAACTTAGCAAATGCTTGCAAAGTGATGGGCTGGCTTCCCTGGCCCTTCATGTGACCATGACTTTGGCATTGTCTGATTCTCGTGCTCTCCCCTTCCTTTCTGCCAACCCTGGCGTTGTTCTGGCCTGGTAGTGAAACACTTCTGTGAGCTAATCTGGCCAGAAACCAACAAGGATATTTTTATGGTTCTGTTTTCTACTAGTTTCTTCCTGAACTGGTTTACTGCAGGACCCTACAAAAGACTGGTGCTAGTATGAGGGAGGAAGACAGAAAAGCCGGGCTATGGGCAGTGGGGACAGCGAAGTGGCAGCCAGCCCTTAGTTATTAGTAAGATAGGCTTGTGTTTGCATACGTAAAACTTGACTCATAAGCTGGCAATGGTTCCTGCATCGAAATCCCTTGTGAGGAGTGGTAAATGTTGCTTGCCTGTTGGAAGGCCTACTTTGCATGAGATTTTGTACTGGTGTAGCTTGCACGTTGGCTAATGGATCTTCTGGAAGCTGTGCTGGCAGGGCTGGCGGTGACCGGCTCTCTGCAGTGCTAGGGAATTGAAGGTTTTTAGTATCCTTCCACTTCTTATTCTTACTCACCTGTAATATTAAATTTAGAGTATTTGGCCTAATTTTAATGTAAAATCATTAGCTTTTGTATTCTCATTAAATACCCCTAGAAATCTGTTCTTAATTTTAAGGTGTAAGTTTTATAGGAATGAAGTTGTGAGACTATTTGATCCTTTTGTAGGAGAGACTTTTAAAACATCGTGGGAGGAGCAATTTAAAAAAGCTATTGATTGCTACTTGCTTTTTGTCTATAGACTATTCAGGTTCATGTTTGGAAGTGTTTAATACTGTATTGTTATTGTACAACAGATAATTACCAGGTAAGGGTGCTTTTGACCACAGAAAGACTGTCTGCTGCATTTTATTGGCTTTCAGCATTTTCTAGCTATAACCTACAGAACTGCTGTAACAGCATACTTCGAGAAGCAGCAGTAAATTTTTTTGTTTATTCAAAGTGCAACTTGTCCTCATTTAAAAAAAGAAAGAAAAAAAAAAAAAGACCTGAGTGTACTTTAACAACAACCTGTATGTCAGTTCCAGCTGTAATGTTGTTAGAGAATGAAGGCAATTTAAAATGGGGTTACTTGAATATAAATTCCAGTTCTAACTTTTCCATCAAAGTTCTGCTTCTGGAGTGTATATGGTTTCTAAGTGCATTTTATTAAGAGTGTTTTAGCTCATGTAACACTTGTTACAAGAAAAGCATTGAAAACTCACGTTTCTATAAAAAGTGTGATATTTAGGATTTAAGCCAAGGAGGAATGTTACGCAGTCCAACCAGACTGTGGAGTATTAAATGAAAAGCTAGCAGAAGAAATAGAAGGAAGAACAGTGAAGTCTTCAAACAGGAAAGAAAAGTCTTCCTTTTGGTTAAGAAGTGAAGTTGGAGAAATCTTGACATCTTCGCTTGCAAATGTAGATATTTCTGGTCTCGCTCCCACCAGACACAGATTTAGTAGTTATTTTCTGGAATATAAAAATAAGTTAATTTTTTTAGTTAGTATGGTACTGCTTTAAGTTACTTTCAGAATAGTTGGATGTTTCTGCTAAATTAGCAATGTTAAATTGTTTTAATTGTTCTTCAGCATTTAAATACTGCTGACCACGTTAAACAGTGCTGAACAGGGAGTCTTGACTACTCTAGAGTTGTTACTTCGGTGCTACTGAACCTCTGAAGGTGTAATTTTGTTGTTGGAAGGTAATCTTTCCGGAACTAGAAGCTGTAAGAACATGGATATACTAGCAGAACACTCTTAAAACGTGGATAATACTAAGTGTAGCAGAAATTAGTAGGTGAGCTAATAACCTTTTTCTTATGAAGGAGGAAGCTAGTGAATACAGGTATCGGGCAACTTATTACTGCAGCGAGTTGTGCTGAGACATCTTGGATCAATGGGAGGAACAGCCTTTCTTTTAAATAAAGGGAAAGAGTGGAAACACCTAATGAACAGAAACAAATGGTTTGTGGGATTGAAGTTAAACTAGGCTCCCTCAGGCATCTCAGTTTCTGCAGTATTGCTATGCATTAGTGCAAGGCCTATTAGCATCAGGCAGCGATCTTCCTTCCACCTCGTTTGTTGATGTAGGAGACTGAACTGTATCATATCAGCTTTCCAGCACTGGGGCACACCATCATTTACTGCCACTCACACTAAGGGAGCTGTCAACACAGAGCCTGTCTGCCTGACTCAGCAGGCAGCTAACAGCCCAGGCAGCAAGGAGCTAGATTCAGCAAATATTTGGGCAAATATAATGATATCTGGGAAATGGAAAGATAGATTTCTCTCCTTTGGTGGAGAATGTCATGTTTTCTTACTTTGAGAATGGGACTCAAAAATACCAATAAAATCTCTGTCAAAGACGCAGTCGGAAGATATGTCTCAATGTTGAGAGGAAAGAAAGGTTTCTTGGGGTTTTTTGTTTGTTTGGGTTTGGTGTTTGGGTTTTTTGGGTTTTTTTTGGTTTTTTTGTTTGGTTTTTTTGTTGTTGTTGTTTTGTGGGTGGGTTTTTTTTGGTTTTTGTTTTTTTTTGGTTTTTTTTTGTTTTTTTTTTTTTTTCCCTAAGGTGTCTGAAGGCCCTGCTGGCAGCACAGGCTGTGCCAGATCTCTATCATTTGTTCAGACTGGATTCTGGCTATGACTTTTGGAAGTAATGGAATTACTGAGAACTGTTGGTTTTGGGCCACTGTGAAAGGAGAACATCTGGCAAGAGCTTTACTACATTCCATCTAGCTTATGGAGGGGGAAGCACTAGTTAGTACAAAATGCACACTGGAAAAAGTAATCCTTGATGCTGCAGGCTAATGCTAACTTCCATCAGCTCAAATTCTCAACTGTATAAATGCAGGTAGAGATGCATATTGAAAGTTTATAGTAGCTTTCTTTAGGCCTTTTTTTTTTTTTCTCTCCATGCCTAAAATAATAGAAAAAATCACATTTTGCTCTAGGAAGCTTTTTTACTGAGGGAATAGGTGCTATCTTTCCCTTGGACAAACCAGCAGGGCAATTAATTTTGCTGCAGGGCAAATGGTGAAGCCCTAACCTTGCAAAAGCTTCTTTCTTGGATGAAAATGAAGACATACGGAGGGTTGTTTCTTGATTTTTGGCAAAAGAGGAGAGAGATAAGTGAGCCAGGTCATAATAATTACTTAAGTCAACATTTGCTATATTTATTCTACTGTTTTTTTGCATGTAACTTAGAGCTAGCCTACCACATCTCTGGCTTAGATGAACAGATGTGCAGTGCTTGCATTTATCTATTAAGTAGTCTTACCTGTTTAAATACTGAACAGATAAACTTTGTTTTTAGAGTTAAAAGATGATGTTTAATGCTGACATGTTCATGTAATAGATAATTTTTCCCAGCTGAATTGAAAGAGCCAGAATTCTCTTATGAAGAACTCGGATCCTCACAACCCCTGATGTGTAACTTCTGCTTTGTTCAGTAATGAGAGTTCAATCCTGTGGGTGAGTCTGTTAGATGTGCTGTTTAGAACAAGTAATCATAAGAAATCTTCTTAAAGATATGCCTGTCTAGAGGTAAACCAGAGAACCGTTCAATCTTCTTTGTATTCTACATGCTTTGTTTTGTGAAAAACGTAAGATGTTAGTGTATTGTTGTTTTAATGTTAGATGGCATGCTGCTGTTAATACACAGACTTTAAATTTCAGTAGTGTAGTGTAGCCAAAAATCTGATCCAGAGATAGTATGTACCTTAGCAAAGTGCACGTTTTCTTCCACATGCTTTTAGGAAACGTCTTGGCATAGACCTTCTGAAGATCATGCTCAGACTTCTGTGATCTTTACTGCATGTCTGTAAATATCTTTGTTTCCAGTCATAGGAGTGTAAATGTGGAATTGTATTGCCATTTCCTTGGCTATACTGTATGCTATACTTGCTGTTTTACTTAAAGCTCAAAATCCTGGGTCACTAAGGTGCAAGGTTTTTGTATGATACTTTATTTCTCCTCTGGTTCACCTACTTAAACTCAAATTCAAAATACATGATGTTTCTCACAAATGTATCCTTCAGCTTTTTTTTTTCTCTTACACCGCTTGGTATGTCAGAGGGTCTCTTTTTTTCTTTAAAATGTTTGAGTGTTAATTAATGCAATAATGATCTTCCAGGTATCAGCAAAGTACTTTTAATTTGTTCCAGTCAGATAATTATAATTGTACGTGTATAAAGATGCATGACAATCGTCAACGCCATGAAAGCATACTGATCTCGGGTTGATCTTGGGGTTTCTTTTCAAGAGGGTGAAAGTTTGCTGGGCACCTTGTGATACTGTAAATGACTGAAAGCACTTTTTCTTAACATTTTTAGACACGTTGTTAGAAAAGCTGTCACACTTGCAGTGTTTTCTTTGCTTGTGAGAGTTAGCGCCTCAGTTACACGCTGTGTAACTCAGATTGTATTGTGTTCTCGTGCCCAAATTGGCAGTTTTCTGTACTGTTGTAATACAGTTGGTAACAGTAGCTGTTGACTGTGAGGCTATATTTGAATGGGTTTGGCCTGGTGTTTGTAGTCTTGTGACAGTGGCCTTGATTTCGTGTATATATAAATATATATATATATATTTATATTTTAAAGTGTGTGGTTATATAAATCTGTTGAGTCATAACTGAAGTAACCACAGGAAAATTTGCCAGTACAATGGATTATGATGATAGCTCATGTCATAAGACTGAGACTTGCTTGTTAGAGCTGTTCAATCTGATACTTCATGCTTCAATACAGCAAGGAGAATAAGCAGCATGATGCAATTTAATAGCAGTTTAACTGTGTGTGTGCTTGCATGTGAATAAAAGCTCTAGGTTGTATCCCTGCTGAAGGCTTGATCTCTAAGCTGGTTTGCTTTATTCACCTTTGTAACCAGGGAGGTTTCAAAATATACTCTGTGTGCACACATGTAAATATTATTTATATCCAGGGTATAATCAATGAAGATTAGCATTTTAATTTTTCTTTTAGAATTTTAACCTTAAATTGCATGGAAGAATAATATTAAAACTTGTTTTAATGAAGGGAAATATATTTTTTTCAGGGGCAAAGAACAGCTTTACTGTGTAGTGCTCTGGGCACCTCTGTAGATTTATAAGGCAATTTCCACCCCCCCACCCCCTTTAAATTAGTTTAAATGCTAATTTTTATAGTTTTCGTCATTAGTAGTTTGTGATCAAACTGTCTGAATAAACATACACAAATAACAAAAATAACAAATGTGTTGCATATTGCATACAGTATTGTAAATGTGCTCTCCTCTTTGAACTGTACCTGATGTACTTTTTCTGGCAAGATGGGTGTAGCAATGTGCAGTTTTCTGGTTTAGTACAGTTAGGGTGGGAAATGCCAGTTCCAATTGTATTTTGAGCAGGTTGTATTGTATTTAAAGTCATGCCAGGTCACTTAGCGTGGTCACTGACGTAATTTAGAGGCTAGGAAGCAGAGAACATGAGGAAAGAGAAGCAGGTAACTTCTGACATTTCTGTGGGAGTGCTGCTATTACAAGAATTAATAACCTAATGTTGTTGTTCTTAGGGAATACATGGGCCTTATTACAAGAAATGAATAGGGTTGTTTGTGAAATTAAGTTAAAAGTAATAATTGCCCTTTTTTATAGCAAATTGTATTTAGGTAATGAGTAGAAACAAATCTAAAACATACTTGATAGTTATACAGGAACTGTATTACTGGTACCGACTTTTGATCTTAATAGACACTGTTAAAACAAATTAAAGCTTTTCATCAATTTTCCTGAACCAGCATGATTTTTTTTTCCCATTTTCTTCTGACTTTATACAATGTAAGTATTTTGTTTTATTAGAAAAAGTTCAAGTGTACACCCCAAAGTTGTATTTTGACCTAAGAAAATACTGTTCTTGCAAATAATTTTCTGTATGAAAGTATAGGTTTTAAAGAGCTTTCCATAAAGAGAGAATTCAATTTGCTGATACATTTTAGGTTACAACAAAATTTTAACACCTGTCAATGCTAACTTTGGTCTTAAGTTTTGGTTATTGCCCAGGCAAGTTGTGTGCTTGCAGTACATTCCTCCCATTTCAGTAATTTTGTTCTACTGAAGTTTTAATTGTGATTGCTTATTCTGGGGATAGAAATGAACTTTGTGTAGCATATCTTACTGCCTATTCTAAAATAATTTCCACAATAACTGGCATAGCAGGTGTTTATTCCTTGCTATGTCAGATAATCATGCTCTGGGATTCTCCAGGGTAAACAATGTTTCAAAAATGCAAATTAATTTATTTACTGCTGTTAATGATCACTGTTGATATTTCAAATAGATCTTACAAACTGATCTTTTCAAAGAAAAATATTCAAATGGAAGCTAGTCTTTTATGGGTGATAATAGAGATAATCGATGCCTCCTCAGGGTGGCTTCAATCCCTGCAGCTCTTCATTGTGCTTTTAAGTGTCTGCCATTAGAGGCTGGTAGTTAACAACCTCAACAATCATGGTTATAAACCTGACTGGGCAGGTGGGGAAGGATATTGAAACTAACAGTTAAGCCCAGGAGAAATCTCGCTTTTGGACCACACAATGGATTGAGTGTTCAATCTGCAACTCTGTGGTTCAATACTGGGAGGAGAGTGAGCAACATCATGCAATTTAATAAAATTATCTCAGGAAGTTTCTGAAGGAATCCTGGAGTCCAGAGTTTGTACCAGACAACTCTGACTCAAGGTAGTGTTCCTGTGACATATCTGTAGCGCTTCCATTAATCCTCTCTGGAGCAAAGGGATACTGGTCTACTACTCCCACCAGTGCCTCTAATAAGCAATTCTGTTACTGGGGAGGAACTTTCCTTTTTGATCTGGAGGAATGGGGGGGAAACTTCAGATCCATATGCTGCAAGGCAATCAGTACATTCTCCAAGAATCAGTATGGATTGAGATTTGAAGTTTCTCATGTTTGGTATTTTTTTCTTTTTTTTTTTTCTTTTCCACACTTGAAGTACTTCCCCATGCCTTTCCTTTGGGGGCGAGGGGTGAGTGGAGAGAAAGCTATTTATACAGTTTGAAATGAAAGTGGTTTGTCTCATACCTAATTATAATGTTGCATCTGAATTTATCCCAATGGCACTTAAGTGGTTAGACTGTTGATAGGTTGCCTGGGTTTCATTTCTCTTCTCAATTTGATTAATGCCCTTAGCTTTGTATATTCTAAGCCCACCTCATGACATCTGTTGTCAAAGCTACTTTTGGTTTTGACTGTTCCCCCTCCCCCAAGTAATAAAAGTGTGGAACTATATCTTGTCTTTACTTGCTTATCTAACTTGCAAATGTGAGGTACTTTGTTAGGATAGAAATGATTTTGTTATCAAAAATATTAAGTCTAGTCTAAAATGAGAAATATTTTCTATTTGGGATTGAGAAGAAGAGCCTGAGAACTAGTCTTAACCTACTGAAATTTAAAATTTTTAATTGAGATAGTATTTCTCCATCAAATAATATTTCTCTTTTCATCCCTTTACTAGAAAGTCTAGACCTAAAATACAATTTCAGCTAATAATTTGTATCATACTTCACAGTGGACCTTTGCGATATAGGGTCTAATGGTAGATTGATTTATTTGGGTGTCTAAGATGCAAAATACAAACAATGCTGTTATGGTTTGTGCTCTAGGTTTTTTCTGCAATTGATTTCAGTTGTCGGTTCTTATCTGAAGGAATATCATTACTTTAAAACAAAATTGGATAAAGAAGCTCATACCTTGAGTACCTAGTATAACAATCTACAATGTGATTTTTTGGTTGGATCATTTATTTGATCAACATCATAGCAGATGGTAACCCTATAAAGTATATTATCTTGTTTACACGAACATTAGAGCCTATGTCTCTTGAAATAAGTTTTAACTATGGTCGTCTTTGTCTTGTGCCAGCAAGAATAACAACTTTCAGTTTGATTGTAAGATAAAATTTTTTTTATTAGGTGAATGTTTGGACGCGTTTCTTCAGAATGAATACATATGTTGAAGTAATGAGGCAACAGGTTTCTTCAGCTTTTCTTCTAGAAGAGCTTGAAATGCTCATAGCGCCATCTTAAAAGTGACGTTAAGCAAAGGCTTTTTAGAATTTAGTGCATAAAGCCAGAAAAGCATCCTTGTAACTGCTTGGTGCAGTCTTCCTGAGGTGAGTGAGGAACACTCAGCATTTCCTGCGGCCTGGCTGGGGCCCCTGATTTGGGCTGTGCTCTGTCTGCACGGCCAGCTGAAAGCAGGGGCGATGTCCTTCTGGTCCTCCCTGGGGCAGCAGTACTGAGCGCAGTGGAAGTGCTGTGTGAGCCAGAACCAGCCCCAGACTGCCAGTTGAATCCCCTTGAACAAAGATCTTAACTTGCTGAATTACTCCCCAGTTAAACTACGGCATTTCTGCCCTAGAAGTAGCCGATTTTGATTGAGAACTATGAAATCAACTCATGAGTCATTTCAATTACTTTCCATCCTCAATGCCTACTAAAAAAAGGAAGTGGAGGCAGAACCTTGTTATACTTCTGTCCGCCTGACTGCGTGTATCTGCATTGTTAGACCTTTATAACACACAGTTGTTGAATTTCCCCCTTTTTTGCATTGCCTAAACAGATGGAGATACTGTAGCCTTTCTCTGTGCAGCATGTTTTTCAGTGCACTGCTAACTGTCACAGCTTTCCTGTGCCCTTTAACATCTGTGATGAATTAGTGGATACTGGAATTGGACGCTGTGTTTCGTTGTGGAAGGGGTTACACAAGGGTGATGATCCCTCAAGTTCCTCCATTCTGTTTTGCGTTTCCCAGGGAACCCTTTTGAAGGCAGTTTGCTTTGAGACTTTGTTACTATAGATGAGTCCTGTGTTCTTCCTGTGCGTTCCCCACTTTAGGCTCTCCTCCCATCTGGAAGGTGTCACTTATTCTCCTGGCCTATTCACATAGAGCTACCTTTGCCTGTATTAATGTGTGCGTTGTTTGTTTGTGCCTAGCCTGCTAGAGTTTGTCTGGGTCTTTGTCTCTTGCAGCACTTGGTTGTTTTTCATCTGTGGAAAACCCATGAGTGTACAAACCAGAGCAGATTCCTTGAGCACCATTGCAGACACATATCTGATTTCCTGGTTGAGTGTTGTTGGCTAGCTGGTCCTCCACTCGCTCGGCGTGTGCTGTGTTGATGGAGACCGAGGGCGGCAGGGGTGTCGTTCCAAGTCCAATCCAGATGTCAAGTGGCAGTAAGTCAGAGTGCTGGTGTTCTTTGTGCAGTGTCTAAAATTCTTCCTCATACCCTTCAAGGAGCTTCTAAAGCATGAATGCATGTGCCTCGCGTGCAAATTCTGATTAAAGGGTAGGTCTAGATGCCTGTTTGGGGCTTGTAAGAGAAGAAAAAATGCTGCTTGAAAAGGAGAAAAAAGACACCTGGCAGAAAAAAAGGAAGCGTGTTGATACTCCTGACTGCTCTAGTTAACCGTACTGGGCTTTTTTAGAAGAAAGCATTCTGGGAATTATTTAGAAATTAGTTTTCCTCCCCATCTTAAAATGTTACATTTTGGTTTAGAGTAGTTTCTTTAAACAATCGATTTGCATAATTCAAATGGTAGAATTAAAATATGAGAATTTTTAGCTATACATGTGCTGATTTAGAAGAACCTTAACATAAGTCCTTATGCCCCACTGACTTAAATTTTTAAATGAGTAACATGTTTTACTGATTAGGGGTCATGCATCTAAACACTCTATGCATAACCATTATCTACCGACCTATTTCCTAAATGGTTTGATATAATGTACTACGTCTTAGCCTATGCTGAAGACTTTGTAAGATACTTTCCCCCCCCCTTCCCCCATGTGTCTTTGAAACTAAAGCAATGGAAGACTTGTTATGATAATCACTGGATTACTAGCACTGTTGTTTCTGGCAGAAAAGAGTCAGTTGTGCCAAAAGATTACTTTTGCCTTTGTCAGTGCCAGCCACGACTTTTTACTCAGCTCCTGGACCAGTTACAATGAAACAACAATGCTGTCAGCTGCAAAATGCAGCAAACTTCTACAAACTGCTGGCTCAATATAGTGGTGGTTTTGCATTTTCAAAGAGCCTTGAGAATCTTTCCTGCAGTACACAAAAGGTGTCTGTAGTTTTTTATCTGTGTGATTGTACTGTACTTTCAGTTTAACGTGCCTTCTGCAGGCTCCCTTTGTCAAAATAGAATTTTTTAGCTTCATAAAACACATTCATTAAGGAAATAATGATCAGAATACTATTACTCCATAGGTAGTTATTTACAGTATTTCCTTGCATTTTATTTTGTAGTGTGGCCAGTCTGAAATACATGCATGAAAAGTTAATAGTTGCAATATGAAGTTAAGTCTTAGGGGTAATGTACCCATAGGGGTATGGAGTAATGTATGCTCAGCTCTTATTTGTAAGTTGTGACACTTAGTTCTTATTTATAAATTATGATATTGTAAAGCTTCATAAATAGTTTATACTATACATCACATAATTTTTATTCTATATCAAAACTCTGTGAGAGAAGTATGTGTGACAGGGAAGTAATGAGTTGTGTTTTGTAGGCCTAAGTGTGTGGAAGTCTGCAATTTAGGATGGAAGTATTCCACCTGTTAAAAAAAGTAAATAATCTTGTGATACAGATAATCAGGAACCTAATTACTAGAATAGTTACCTGATCCTATATGAATGAATTGGCCATAGAAATTTGGGTACTTTTGCAATTAGTTATTTTGGAATGTGGTTTAAAGATGGTTTGACCAATTAGCTTTAAATAGAAAGTAACTGAAGAAGGTGTTGGCAACAGTATTTCTAATTGTTGGCTAGATAATACGTGGGATATATATTTTGATACTGAGTTTAAAGATGTCCCTATTTTTTTCCTTCCCCTTTCTCTTTTGAGCTGTAACCTGGATTTGCATAAAGGGAACTGATTCTAAAAGAACCGTTACAGAGTTAGAAAAAGATTCGTGTTTTAGTAGGGCAGACACCATGAGTCTCTGTGGGTTTTTTTAAGCCATTGAAATATAACCAAGTCTGTCTTGCCTTTTTCCCCCCTTATGCTAAAATATCTTGCATGTCATGTGAAGACCAAGTAAAGGAAATAATTTCGCACATTTTACGATACTTAAGCAAGACATGAGAGCAAATAGTAGATAACAAGTATACATTTCACAGTATGTGCTGCAATATTCAGTGCTTAAGATGCAGTCTAAATCAGGCTGTGCAAAAAGCCAGGCTAACATTGTTGTGCTTGTTTTGTTACTCATGCTAATTTCTTATGGATTGGGTAGGGCAGACACTGCAGATTGGCAAATCTTCTTCACTTCTTATGCTCCTGTTTTCAGCAGCTGCAGGTGTCCAAATGAGTAGGTTGCTTTGTAGCCAGCTTCATTGACAAGGAAACTGTTCATCTTAAGTTTTGTTTTTAGAAATACTGCTCTAAGTATACGGAAGCAGATGAATTTGCTTTAAGCGTATGGAAGCGGATGAATTTGCTTTAAGCGTATCGAAGCGATGAATTTGCTTTCATGTTGCATCAGAGACCATTATGCTTTTGCTATCTTTTCTTATAGGTCTGTATTTTTATTGCTAGGTATGGATGAGCGAACAGGTGCCACATCCTGGGGAACAAGCGGTCAGCCAAGTCCTTCATATGAATCTTCAAGGGTAAGCCTCCACATAATAATTCATAGTGAAAGTTTATGGGAATGTATAGTGAAAATCAGCAGATGTTTTTGAAGGGTAAGCTCCTTTAAATATACAGATTAGCATCTTTTAGAGACTTCAATGACTTTTTGTTTGCTGCAGTAGTGATTCAGATTTCTAAGGCTAAAATATACATAGGTTAAGAATTTATGAAAATCAAGTATACAGTTAGGTATACTTGAATGATGAGCGTTTTATTTACTTTATGGTCAGAAAATGAAAATAAGTCATGTTACTCAGAAGCAGTTGTACTGGCAAAGTGTAGGGAATGCTTCACTCTCCATTAACATTAGCCAGCTCTAGTATGTGCTGTTTCATGGTGTTGGAGAGACTTCTCTTTTTAAATACCTTCCTCCTCTCCCTGTTGCAGCTTCATCCGTCCTGCTTTTTGATAGTATCTAATATCCTAAAATAAGATTGCCTTTTTAAAATCCAGCAAAGCAAGCTTTCCCCTTAGTAAATCACATTCCCTTTCATCTACTCAATTTTCTTTTTATGAATATCTACTCTGTAAAAAGCCAATGAGCTAAGTACCTAATGAATTAATTACTTGAAATACACAGCATAACTAATAGCCCTAGTCTAAATATCCTGTTCTGATTTCAGTACCCTAGAGCCAGAGTGCTGTGTTAGCTCTTGCACCTTTGCAGCTTTCTCTTGCTGTGGAATGAAATGCAAGGTCTTGTCCAGCTCACTGGACGTTGTTAAAACTTCTGTCTGACTTCAGAAGAGACCGTTAGAAAGATTTATCATGAAGTCCTATTTTTTTTGTTGATCTTTGGTAAATAAATTATAATAAAAAGATAAAACTTTATGGGTTGCGGAAGTATTTCTGTGCAACATAGAAATTAGGCATTCTTTTAAAACCTCCTGCATAATTTGATGCATGAAGCCCAGCATTTAGATGCCTTTTCTATATTTGCAATGGAATCTTATTATGTAGCTTTAAGTAACTCATCTTCTTATTATAAGTGTTTGGTGTTTTGACACTCATTTATGATATAGCTGATCAATTTTAATCAATCATGAGTTAAGCTGACCTAAGTGGAAGCTTGTGATTCATTGGCTGTATGGCTATATTAATCAAATTTTTTTTTATGTTAGAGGATCAGCCAGCTAACATTCCAATAATGTAAAGTCAGGGTGCCTGGTTTGTTGGTCTTTTTGTTTGTTTTGTTGTTGTTGCTTTTTAATTATAACTGAAGATCATGACTAGAAAATATAAACACTGGTCAAGAATCAAACCCTCCACAAATTATACCATTATACCCTAAAGCTGGTAATAAAAGCAGATGTTAGTGCTCCAACAGAGGTATACCAGAAGTTAGAATCATTGGAAGAGGTTGTTGCTGTTTGGGTGTATCATTAAGAAAAGCAAATGTAAATGTAGATTTGTCTTAAGCTCTCTGGAAGGCTTCAGGAAAAAGAAGTTGAATTCTTATACATGTCAGGTGTCCCTCTCCTCCAGCAACTATAATTTGGACTTAAAATAGTTTATATTTAAAAAAAAAAAAGTAAGACAGAAAAAAAACTCATTCCAGCAAACAATTCTTGCTGAATCATAATTTATGTTAGGACAGTTTCAGCTAAAGCCAGTTGGACTCTAGCCAAACTGAATATATTGTTGAGAGCTGATGGAATCTATCCCCAGAATGTTATTGAAGTATTTCTTCCTCCGCTGGCTAAGTGCAGAGGATTTTTCTCTTGCATGCTAGTAATTTGAGATGATACTGCGAGTTCATTCTGAAGCACCAATTATTTACATCTTGTGATGGGTTTTTTGTTGTTTTGTTTTGTTAAAGAAAATATGTTCATTTTTGTTTAAACTGGAGCGCACTGGTTCAATAGGTCTTTCTTAATTCAAGCTAAATACATTATAAAGCCTGATTAATTTTAGAGAATTGGCAGTTAATGCTGTCTGATTTTTTTTGAAAGTTAGAGACTTTGAAAATACTGACATGTAGATTTATTCCCCTGCTTCTATTTGTGGCTGAATTTAATGATTTTATTATATGGCATTGTGTACATCAGTATAAAATTTAGAACAGAAGACTGAATACTTGCATGCAAACTTTCTTAATTTATAAACTAAAACAACCAGGTTCACCTCTTCTCTCTGTCTCCCAAAACAATGTTTTGTATGTTTTGCCTTCTCGTTTTTTTGAAAAAAATCATTTGTTCATATAGATGTTGAGTTGGTGAAGCTTTCTTCACTTCAATAGGGGATATTTTTTGTCTGAAGGCAGCAGAAATCATGGGTCAGGGAGGAACCTAATAGTCCTAAATTTTAATGAGAGATTATTTTAAGTAGAATATTTTTGCAAATGTCTTCCTACACTAACTTTCTTTTTGGAAAACCTGCTAAATGATATAAATGTAAGAGCAAGTCTCATGTTAGCACAGAACGTGACATTAGTCTGTCCATGAAACTTCTCCATGGGGTCAGCTTAGCTGTGAGCTGTTGGCTCCACAGTCCGGAAGCATGGGTACAGCAGCAGTTCCTGATGGGATCACTGACCAGGTAGTGGATGCTGGTAGGTTTAGGTTTTCCCAAGAGCCTGGTGTGGTTAGGTTGTCTTAGGAGGCATCAGCCTCTGGTGTTAGGCTTTGAAAGATCACAAAATGTGCATCTCCTTGGTTTTATGTAGTGTATCATCTTCATGCACTGAAGAATAAGAAAGGCCTGTCCCACAGGCTTGGAATAATATGAGACAGAATTGACGTGAAGTGGCTATCCAAAGGGATTCAGAGGGTTTGGCTGATGAATATAGGTCTTTGCCCAGGCCTTCAATACACTGAAAAATTTGATAGTGGGAGGGGAAAAAAACCAACTTTCTGCAGAGGCCCTGCATGAAGCAATAAAGAATGGTTGTCTGGATGTCATTTAAATGACAGCAGTTTTCTTTTAAAGAAAACAGAATTCCTTTTACAGGAAAACTCCATTCCTGTGTTTTCCCCAAAAAAGTGAACACTAGAAATATATACTGTCTGTATATAGGATTGGTAATGGTTAAGAGGCACAAATTAATTCATCCCATGGCCGTGTTCTTCCACAAAAAAGTTAGAACAAAGGAAGTTTTCTTCTTCTGCATTGAGATCACTGGACTTCATTTACCAGTCTAAGTCAAGTTTGAATGCATAAATGTTGGGTAAGATGTATGGTCTTTATTTTTTTGGTTTTCTTTCAGCCAATGAGACACATTACACTATTGGTTCAGAATTATGAATAAAGATAAGTTTTGACTACTACTTCATGTGCTGCCAGATCAGATGACTCTGAGGAAGAGCTAAAATTAGTGTGTGGGTCTGTATTGTAAGAAAATGGATCAGGGTTTCGCAGGAGGCAGGGCAAATGATACACTTACTCTTTTACATTCCTAGGTTATTCCTTGTGGTAATTAACATACAGTTAATAATTTATAATTTTCTTACATGTTCAATTTTAACTTCAAAACCCAGTGTTTTTTCCTATAATTTCATTATAGAATGTTATTCTTGTCCTAATTGTTCTTACTACTTGCCTGTTTACAGGAAAATGGCAGTCTTCATGGGAAAAGCTCAGACCTCACCACGGACATAGAAAAGTTGAAACCTCAAGAGGTACTGCTTATTCTTTTTATCTTGTGTGTGATTTCTTTATTTTATTTTTTTTTTTTAAACTGCGTGCAGCCAACTACTGGAGTTTTCTTTTAAAGGTCATGATACAGTGACCAAATTATTTAAGAATTTAAATTGTTGACCCAATATTGGCTGGAATTTCCAAAGGTACTTAAAGATAAGCAATTTTCAATTAAATAAGATGGTGAAGACTGGCTAAAGGAGGTTTTCCTTTCTCAACTCCTGCTGCTGACACGTTTAGGTCAGTATAGATGGTCTGATTGTGTCCAGCATTGATGCTTAAGGACAGAGTGTAAGAATAGGGCACATATTTTGCCACCTTTACTGTCATGCTCTCCTGGCAAAGCCCAGCACTTAGCGGCTTAGGAGATTTCCTGCACAGAGCTGAGCTTTTGGACATTGTTCATATAGCTATTGGTGGACTCATTCTTTGTGAGTTGTGAATTTTTCTGACTTTGATTACAGTTTTGGCAATAATTACGAGTGTTTTGGGGCAAAATTATTGATGTCTTTGTCTTAAGTGTGCTGACCAGTGATTTAACTGATTTCCACCATGTTCCTGTGTTTTGAATAGTAATGATTGGTTGTTACTGATGTACTACTTTTTTTTTTTTCCCACATACATCTTTATTTTACATGCCACACCTGTATGTCTCTCCTCAACCAAACTGAAGAATTGTAATCTATTGGTCTCTGCTTGTATAGTAACTTCTCCTAACCTGTGGTTAGTTCTTGATGCCGTTCTTGGAATCTTTCTGCTTCCTCTGTATAATTTAAGAATTAGGGTAATTATGGCTGCATGCACCAGTCAAGATAAGGGTATACCATCAATTTCTGTGTGATGTAATGATACTTTAATTCTCTGTTCATTTCGTATTTGTTACTAAGTCTTACATTTTTTGACTGTCACTGAACAAGTGATATTGTTTCAAAAACTGTGTAGAAAAATAAGATATTTTTTCTTACATTGTACAGTAGTTACCACATCATTATGACATTGAGAGGTTTTTTTAACATGTTTCTCTTGTATTTATTTACATCGAATTTTATCTGCTGTTTTATTGCCAATTTCATGGAGAACTTGCTTTGCAACTCTGCACTAACATTTATTTAAGATTATTTTTTATTTTTTTGTTGTTATTGTTTTTTTTGTTACCAGCAAACTTCACCACGTCTTTGTTCACCCTCTCTTTTTGATTTACCCATGGAATTGTTGAAGAATGTTGGTCTGAGTATAGTTTTTTGGGGAAGTGGGGAAAATGTGTTGGTAACTGCTTTTCTGTGAAAACTGGATGTATATTCCTATGCTTGGGGCGGCGTGTTTGTTTATGTAATTTAATCTTTTGATCAATAATTAATTCACAAAAGATCCTTCTCTTGTATCCCATAGCATTTAGTTTATTTTAAGAGTCTCTGGTAATACCTTATTAAAAGCTAAAATAGTCTTATTTCAATAGCGTTTTGAACTAACATTGAAGGCTGAGAATCACTGTAGGCTTGAGGAAAACCTTATATAAAAGAGCCTTGTTTTTTCATTACCTAATAATGTTAAATAGTGTTCTAACACTGAAAGAGCAGTGGGTATTTGTATTGGAATTGGCTATGACGATCTTAAATTTGTGAAAAGGTACAACTTGAGTGACTTCCATGTGCAAAATCTCTTTTGTATAGGCCAAACGCTTTCGTAGAAAAATGAATAATTTGAAAATATATCTATTTTGGGGGAAAAAAGAAAAAAGTAGGAAAGTTTATTTTTTAGAGGAATAATTCAGGAATGGTAATTAGCAAGTCAGTGGAATTCTGTGAAGTGCTGATGGTCTCCCTTTATTCTCGAATGATTATACTGAAGTCTATATACAATACTATGTCAGAATTTTCTGTCTCGTGTGGTGGTTGCTTTAATTCCAACTCTCCAATCTTGCTTTCACTTCAATGTGTGCAACAGTGGTGGTTAATGTATGCAAGTCCCTCCCTTGTCTGAGTGATAGAAAGCTAGAGATATTTTTGCATGTGTGCATAAGCCCTTGCATTAGAAGGCTAGTTGGCTCTTTGTGTATGTTGCAGGGGACTGTAAAGCTGCTTTTTGAAAGCCTTGCTCTACTGAGCTCTTTGAAGCAAATTCTGAGGTACTTGGTTCAAGTAGCATGTTTGCTGCACAATAATATATTGCCCTATAGCACTTGAAAGTTTTGTTGTCTTGTGACATGCTTCTGAACTTTTTAGCTTTCCTGCTTTATTTGGGAGTTGTAGTTTATACTCATAACCTAGCAACAAACTGGTATAATAATTTTTTTTGGGGATAAACATTTGTCTTTTAATGAAACATTTTTCTGCCATAGTTTTTATTGTGGTGTGGCTAATGGTTGCTTTTATTTCGTGAAAAATAATACTCTGTGAGGCTTTCTTTCATTGTTTTGATTTTGTTGTAACATGTCTTTGCAATAAAAGGAGCAAGTTAGGTTTTCATCTGTTTAGATTGCTGTCTCCAAATCAAGGAAAGCTAAAAATATTTTTTTAGAAGATATTTCCTTGCTGGATAGCCTTTTTATAATACACACATAATAATTTTAACTGTTGAAAATTTGGCATAAATTAGCTGGGGTATTTTTCTTCCAAAATCTGAACTGTGGGTATTTTAAGTATCTTTCAGCATGTATATTGCATTAAAAGCTGTGAGTGTACATTTTGACCTGATTTAACATAGAATCTAGCTTCAGTACTGAGTATGCAGTTTATCCTCCTTTGCATTTACATAACTGCTGTATATCTACTTGAAGCCAGAGTTGAACTGATCAAGACACCACTGCTAGATTTAGATGGTTTTGTAGCATCAGTCAACAGGTTGTCAACAGCTTATACCCCCTATTTTATGTAAAATACTCAGACATGAATTGGAACCCAAAATACTATATGCCCAAACTACTCTTTCCTCCCTACCACCAGTAGTACTTTTAATTTGCAAAGAAGTTAGCAGGTTTTGAAATAGTATTTTATACCTCTTAATCTCAGGTACATAACAAGAAAGGAAGCTGTAAAATAGCAAAACAAGACAAGAGGGACACAGAAATACAGTAAGTGTTATCAAGTCTGTTGTATTTGTGTCCTTTTTGTCCTCTGTTGGTTTTTTTTTGCGGGGGTGGGAGGTTGTTTGGTGGTTCTGCTGGTTATTTGCTTTTCCTGATGTATTCTGTAAGTAAGCAGATAATTCGGTCTGAAATCAAAGCCAAAATTAAATATCCTGTATTCAGTGCACAGGACGCTTTTGCAAATACAGCTTACTTTGTAATTTGATTTACAGGCAGCACTTTTCAAAGCAAGTTCTGACACTTAAGTTCTGAATGTGAAGGTTTTTAAGTATTGTCTTCAAGCATTTATTGTTAGTATGTTGGCTATACTTGTATTTTACTTCCTGGTTTATAACTTAGATAAGAGCTAGAAAACCTGGCTTCAGTCATATGAACTATATTGGGCAAGTGGGGTTTTTTTGTTTTTGTGTTTTGTTTGTTTTTTATTGCAACTACCTATCATATTGAAATTAGCATTGGAATTTGTTCACAAATTACTTTTCCATGTGGCCAGGGAATTGTCCCATTACATATCACGTTGATATTTGTCTCACAAGAGTTGAGAGAGGTGCAATTGGCCATTGAGTTTAGCTGTTTAAAATCAGATTCATCATTCACCAAGTTAACTTCTTGGAAATGGATTCAGAACTGGAGAAAATGGTGATTATTTCAAAATAGACTCCTTGTTCAATGTGTTATGACCCCCTTCCCCTTCCAAAGTTCTGCCAGGTTAAAACTAAATAAACAGCCATGTTTTCAATTGTTCCATATTTCATTCCTGCACACATAGTTTTCGTCTATTTCAACTTGATATGTGGAACTAAGCTAATGAATATTTTTAGAGCTCTGTTACAAAGCCCATAACTGATGATAACCCTTGGAGGGTACTTGTGAAAGCTCTCTTGACTTTTCCCAGTAATACCTGAAATCTAGGGTAGTGATATCTGCTTTTTCCCCCCCTGTATAGCGGGTGACCAAGTAACAATAAAGCTACGTTTCTGTCTTTAGGATATTGTAGTGGAAGGTTAAAACTTGCTGATAGTGAAAAGGTCTCAGAATTAAAACCAGAAGGTGTATAGCTTGTTCCTGGTGCAGTTGGGTGATGTATAATACTTATTAAACAGAGGAATGAATGCAGTTAGCTGATGGCCAAGTTTCTCACACCATAAAGTGAGATGAGGTTGAAGGACTGCCTCTTCTCAGTGGGCTGGGAGATGGCACGCACAGAGCCTCCTGGGGGGGAGAGGTGTTTGTTTCATGGAACTTCAGCTTGGTCTCTAAGCTTTTGGACTGTAGCAGGCAACTGGTAGTCATATGGATGAAATGGTCTAAGGAGTGTGTGGAGTCTTCCATCATTGTCCATCTGCTCCATTCCCCCCCTCGGCTTTTTTCCTTATTTGGAAAGTTAAGGTAGTTCTCTGTTTGACCTGTGACAGACCTGCGTGTTGTCCTTATGGAGCATATTGGTACTGTTACACCAGAGAAAAACAAGTTGCTGGGTGCATTTATTATTGGTTGTGTTAGAAAAGATTTGGCTATTGAAGAAGCTGCTTTTCATTTTAGTTTTTGATCATAATGCCAGTTGGTTGGATTTTTTTTGGTTGCATAGGAGGTTTATGAATTGTTGATTAATTATGTTCAGCCACAAACTGACATCCTGTAATTCCCCATTCCCTCACAGAAGAGTCTCTGTGCACATCTCTCCAGACCCTAGCACTACAAAATATGGTCAAGTGTAGTTGCAGTTGTAACATTCCGAGCTAACAGTCTATGTATTAATAACCTGAAAGTAAGTTTTCAGACTTAACTTGTTTTGTTCTTGTAGAGTCAATTGGAAGTTCTGTATTTTCAGACTTAAAATTATTCAAATTGTGTGAAGTACTTTATTTTAAAATGATAGAATGAATTCTTAAAATACAGCCATGTGGATCTCTGTGCTTGTTTAGTACTTTTTCGTCAGAAGTACACATTTTGCCATCTTGCTGTGTCTTTCCCTTTCTTCTCACGTGAATACTTTGTAAAATAATTTTGGGGTCACTGTTTGGAAACAACATTGTTTCCAACTAATAGTTTGCTGCAGGACAATTAGTGATTTAGATGGAGTTGTACCACCACCTGTGACAATGTGATGTTTCTTGGTGTTTGGTTAAAATAAATTAATATAGTGCAGGGGGATCCCCAAGGCAAAAAGGAAGAGTATTCTGCTCTGGACTTGCTTTTAGCTTACCTTTATTTTTGCAAGGTTCTTCCTGGTCTGTGTGTTCAGTAGACCCAGCCAGGTTTTGGCTCTGTAGTCTTTCCTCTAGGAACCATTGACAAATAGCTAGATTCAATGACTGAAAAAATACTCCTTCCAAAACAAAATGGTTGTTTACTTCTGGAAACATACATGATCCCATAATCCATAATCTTTTAAATTAGCTGGGACACCTTGGTATGGCTATTGCCCAGAGCCTCTTGTCTAATCTTCAGTCTGTGACTCACCACAATGTTTCTGGGTATAGTCAGTCTCTGGGTCTGTCCGTCTGTGTCTCACTGTCTCTGCCTCTTACTTTCTCTCCCTGCTCCCCCTCACCCCCTCTTGGTTTTTTTTTTCCCCCTCATGTTTTTCTTTAGACCTTTCAGATTAGTTTGGAGAGGCAGATAATCCAAAATAAGCAGTAGATTCACTGTCGTTCATTTACACATTAGTCATTTAGATGACTGTTGCCTGATCCGTATTATCATAGCCAAATTTAGAGAGAAAGGGACTTCAGTATTCATGAGATTTAAACAATTACTATTTGCTAGTTAAGGTCAGCCAAACTATAAAACTCAAGGAATCGGAAGCAGCATTCATTATACTTAATCTTTTGGTCTGTAGCCATATCAAACTGTGAAGGCAGCCATTCATTTTATTGGAATTTTAATGTCTCAAGTTTAAAGGTAATAATTGAGCTATATTATAAGTTGCTAAAATGCAAATACCCTCTTATTGATCTGGCAGCTTGGTTATGAGTCACAACTGGGTCTGATTTTGGTCTGTTCCCTGGGACTTGTGCAGGAGATGGCTTGGGGATAAGGGAGGGAGAAACGATGAACAAAAAAAAAAAAAAGAAACCAAACTTGTTTTCTCTAGTTCAGTGGAGGTGAGCAAATAAAATGTTGTGGAGTAGTTAACTGCACAGGAAGAAGTTACTCCATGGAGTCAATAAATACAAGGGAAAATTATGTATCGTGTGGTTAGTGTCTCCTTCATTTTTTAAATTTTACCCTGAACTGACAACTTGAGTCGAGGTCAGGAGTACAGTTTTGCTTATGCAGGGACAAATCCTAGTGTGACTTCAGAGAGCAATTACTAACGACAATAGTTTGATGTTTTTTAAGTGGAAGCAAAAGGGAGAGGGTGAATCCTACAGAAGCTGTGGAACCAATGCAATGAAAAGGGGTAGGAAGTGAGCCGGGGAGGCTCTTTTTGGCTTGTTCATAGGTGAGTTCTGTGAATGACTTAAACGAAAATGTCACAACTTTAATGGTCATTGAAAGACATTGAGTTTTAGGAGGTTAATTACCATTTTATTTTGTAAAATGGGGCATAGACTTACTGTGTCAGGCCTTCCCTTATGGTTTAATAGGATAAATGTGCCTTGTAAGGAGTGTGTTTTCCCTGTTTTTTTCCATTTCTTCTTCTGTTTTCTCTGGTCTTCTTGAACAATACGTTCTCTAAGATAATTTTCAGGTGTCTTGTATACTACTATTTATGATTTTGTAAATAGTCTCAGATTTTTAATTGGTTTGGCTGTGGTAGCATAACTGTGTGTGGAAACTCCTCCTGGTACAGATAAAGCCTAAATCACTTGTAACCTTGGGGCATCTTACCTGGAAGAGGTGGGGATGAAAACTGTTGCAACTGTCAATTGTTTTAATTGATGGACTTAAGTTACTGGAATTATTAGAGAACATCACTTTAATCCAATGAAATACTTGAAAAATGAATAAAATATTAAAGCATTCAATGCTGAGAGTGCCTTCACTACTCAGTTAAATTGCAGTGCCAATTAGTAGTGGTCTTTAAGCTGCATTTCATGACAGGTGTTATTAGTAGACAATACTTGTTGCTTTTATTTGTAGACTTATTTGACTTTGTCTTTCTGATCACAAACATGCAGTGAGACTGAAATCCAGGGAGACGCCTGTTGCAAAATGAATGGTGACAACATTACGAAATGCCATAAGGGAAGTTAGCCCCCATTAGACTTTATTGGGGCTATAACAATACAGAAAGAAAAGTTGTGTCTTCCTTTGGGAAGGTTAAAGCTTGCTTTTGTAGTAGCTATGTAAGAGGTTGGAAGAAACAAGATGGCTTTGAGTTTACAGCTATGGCATATAATCATATTCAAAACTAGTTTTCTTTCTGTAAACAGAAACATGCCCTGAGCTATCTGCAGTCCCTTCAGAATAGGGTACTCAGAACAGAAAACAAATTCATCCAGTAACTCCTGTTTTGCAGACCTTTTGCCAGTTATTTGCTAAATACTCAAACTCTGCACTCTGATGTATGTTAATCCATTGGTATGTTTGCTGGGGAGCAAAAGTGGCAGAAATGGGGATGAGCACTCAGCAGGCAGTGTCTCCTTCCATCCCTTCTGTGTCAAACTTGCCTCGCAGGTAACAGTAGGTAGCAATCTTCCAAAGGGCTTTGGAAGCCCACCTGTGGTCCAAAGAATCACCAGCCTGTTCCGGTAGAGTCAGGTCACAGTATATATCATTGAATAGT
Source organism: Gorsachius goisagi (assembly GCA_018403395.1). Taxonomy (NCBI): domain Eukaryota; kingdom Metazoa; phylum Chordata; class Aves; order Pelecaniformes; family Ardeidae; genus Gorsachius; species Gorsachius goisagi. The sequence goes on along the minus strand of BOSO01017249.1, from coordinate 7,219 downwards.
TCTCCCCAAGAGGGAGAATAGCTTCTGGCATAACTAATTAGCTCCTGTTTCTGCTTGGAGCCTGTATCAATCTAGTGAGGCCCCTTTCAGATAGTAGTCCTCAGAATTGCCATGAACTGAAATTCCCTTCCTTTCTCAGAAAGAAAGAATGCCATTTGGCAGTATATATTATTGAGTCGTCTTTAAAACATAGATTTGGCAAGGGGCTCTGATAGAAATGTTTATATATCCTCCCACCTTCTGTTGCTCTTGCCATGAGGGATGGATGAGTTCAGATGCCAGCTGATGGTGTTTTCTCTGTTAGTCACACAGGTGGGATGTACCTTTAATAAACCACTATCCTTTATTGGTGTTGCAGACAGACTTTTTAAGGCTTTCAACTGCATTATTCTTTAAGCGGTAAACATATGTTGTCAATTTGCACTATCATATTTGTTAAATGCATTTTTAAGCATTGATTGTATGTCTAGAAGCTTCCAGGAGTTTTTAAGAAGCTATTGGAAGCTTCTAAAGTTTTCATCTATGATTGATTAAGGCTCTTCCCAGTAGAACTTTATGCTGTTTATTATGTAAGTTAACAATACAGATGTACAAGCAAGGAATGGTATCAGGAATGCAATTTTATTTAAAGTGCAGCTTAAATGTGAAGAATGCTCTGAAATAACTCTGTGTAATTTACATCATTGTCCTTAGAGCTCTTATGGTTTTGCTTTATTTGCTTTTGTGAAGTGCAAAAGAAGTTTGTTAAATCAAAACTGCATATGTTTGTGGTTATTTTGTATTCATTTAGCATGGGTGAGTTATATGTGG
>BOSO01017247.1:10179-29259 GCA_018403395.1 Gorsachius goisagi | reverse complement strand
CTTCCCCCCAACCCTCCCTTCTTCCTGGGCTCACCTTCACTCCTGATTTTTCTACCTCCTCTCCCTCCCAGTGGCACAGGGAGGTGAGGAATCGGGCTGTGGTCAGTTTGTAACACTTCATCTCTGCTGCTCTATCCCCCTCACACTCTTCCCCTGCTCCACCATGGCTCCCTCCCACAGTATACAGTTCTTCACAAACTGCTCCAGCATGGGTCCATCATTTCCACGGGGTGCAGTCCTTCAGGAATGGAGTGCTCCAGAACAGGATTCCCACAGGGCCACAGGTCCTGCCAGAATACCTACTTCAATGTGGGCTCCTCTCCACAGACCACAGGTCCTGCCAGGAGCCTGCTCCAATGCAGGCTGTTTACTGGGTCACAGCTTCCTTCAGGCACATCCACTTGCTTTGACATGCTGTGTTCCATGGGCTGCCAGGTGGATATCTACTCCACCATAGATGTCCTTGAGCTGCTGGGGACAGCCTGCCCCACCATGGTCTTCAGGGGATGCAGGGGAATCTCTGCTCTGGCACCTGGAGCACTTACTTCCTCTCCCCCTCCTTTTTCACTGACCATGGTGTTTGCAGGGAAGTTTCTCTTGCATGTTCTCATTCCTCCCTCCCAGCTGCAGTTGCACAGCAATTTTCAACCTTCTTAAATATGTTATCCCAGAGGTGTTACCACTTTTGCTGGTTAGCACAGCTTTGGCCAGTGGTGGGTCCGTCTTGGAGCCAGCTGGAACTGGCTCCATTGGACATAGGGGCAGCTTCTGGCATCTTCTCACAGAAGCCACCCCTGTAGCCATCCCACTACCAAAACCTTGCCACATAAACCCAATATGGAAGTTAACCATTCAGTCTGTATCTGAAAGTTATTCAGGGTGGTTGTCAAGACAAGAAAATGCACATTAATTAATGTAATTAATAATTTACATATGAGGGGTTTATATCTATGCCTTCTGGAATATTTTTTTTTTCCAAAAGCATTCATATTTGATCAGAGAACACCCCCACCTTCTTAGAAAAAAAAAGAACAAAACACAAACATAAAAAAACACCCCAAACAAAACTTTTTGAAAGTTTCTCTGGGTTAGGCAAATGAGTGTTCTCCGATGATATAGCAATCTCTGTATTTCTATGATTGTTTCAGCTCCTGTTTTTGAAGCACGCAGAGAAGCAAAATGAAGATCTTGGCAGTTGTATTCTTTCCGCAGCAGAGCTGTATCAACATCAACAGATGACCTTGCTTTAGATGACCACTCAGGATAAAATTATTATTTATGCAGTGTGGATGATCAGGTAACCAGCATATGGTGCTGAAGTGAGACCCTCAAGTGCTTGACCATGTATAAACATTAATGCTATTTGAAACTTGAATTAGATCTATTAATCAGTCTGCATTTCTTGGTCTGAAATCCAGAAATCAGACCAGGGAGAGTATGAATTCAGCAGCTTAAATATAGACTGGGACTCTGAAAGTTTCCCTTGTTAGTTTGTTTGTCAGCAGATACACAGTATCTTTTCTGAGAAGGAAATCTAGCAGACTTTTTATCATAATCCTTATGTCATGACAGAATGCTACCTGGACTATACAGCTCCACCTTTTATTCTGTTATTTATACCACAGATTTTCGCTGATTTCCTGAACCACAAAAATCTTTTAACTACAGATAGATAGTTATCACTTCAGTTTTGTGCAATGCATTGTGTGACTTCTAGTGTGCACATAGGTGCAACTTACGTTTTTTCTCTTCAAAAAGTTAGACCTACAGTTTCTAAAAGGCAGTGTTATCCCCTGGAAATCCACTGAAAACATATGAAGAGAATACCATGAAAGCTTCAAATCTTCTGAACTCTGATTGATAGAGTTCAAAATAACTACGTGAATTCTTGAATGCTTTTCACTGATGGAACGGAGCAAGCATATAGTCACACAGCATAAAATTGACTTTAAACTCTTAACTGAATTAAAGCAAAAAAAAATCTGCTTTAGCAAACAATAATAAAAAAAAGATAAACCTTTGCAATTAAACTTTTGAAGAGACTTCTTCTCCACTTCAGTGGAAAGTTGATACCCTCCTTATTTCTTTGTACCTATGATTAGCTAAACTCTCTTTTTTTCCCTTTTTAATTTTTCATGTTATAAATCAGTCTGCCTTGTTGGTTCTTGATAGCAATGAAAATGTCTATTAACAAAACCATTTGTGGAGTAAGTAAGATTGATCAAAGTAAGCTTTGACCAATAAGGTCAGGACAAGAGGAAATGGTCTCAAGCTGTGCCAAGGGAGGTTTAGATTGGACATCAGGAAAAATTTCTTCATCGAAAGGTTTGTAAAGCATTGGAACAGGCTGCCCAGGGAAGCGGTTGAGTCCCCATCCCTGGAGGTAGATGTGTAGATGTGGTGCTTGGGGAGATGGTTTAGTGGTGGACTTGCCAGTGTTAGGTTAACGGTTGGACCTGGTGATCTTAAAGGTCTTTTCCAATCTAACGACTCTATGATTTATGATTCTAAAAAAAACCTATCTTTAGTTCCATTGTTGTCCTCTGATGAATCACAAACCTTTCAGCAGTTTATATAAACTGCACTTACATTTAACTTTTTAAATTTCTCAGGCTTTATTAATTTTCCTTGCTGTTTTCTCATGTTTGTTTTTTTATAGAACAGGTTTCTTACTGTAGTATTAAATGAAAAATTCTTTACAATAGCAGTTTTCTGGGTAGACAAGAAGTGAAATGGTAATGAGAACTGAGCATACATTTACAGCTGCACACATGCAAGACAACCATTTCATTGCTGTGTGCTAATGAAACTAATTCCCATCTACATAAAAAAATTACATTCTGCTCAGAAGATAAACTCTTTTTTAAAAAGATATTCAGTACTGATAGCTCACAGTTATTCAGTATGTTGTATGTCTGGTTTGAGGATAACATTCTTAAACTAATGTACATTAGTTATTTTTAATCTAGTAAAAACATATATATTTATAAACAAAAATAAACAAATAATTATATTTAAACATATATAAATGTGTATTTTAGGAAGGTGGAAATTAATTGAACAGGTGAATGACTGGCTGGTGCCATTCTCAAAGCTTTGACTTCTATGATCATGGATCTGCCTTTGAGAAGCCAGGTCTGTTGGGAGCTGATGGGATTCACCTGGCCAAGTAGCTGACCAGATTTACACAAAGAGCTTTAAACTAGATTTAGTGGCTGAAGGGGATTGAGTTTTGACCAAGAGAAGAGTCAGGAGCTGCTGATGTATTAGGAATAGACAGGGAAAAACCTGTGAAATACCTCAGAAGAATTAGGGTATATTCCCCTAAAAAAGGTGATGTGGTTGATAGCTTAACTGAAATGCCTCTACACTGATGCATGCATGGAGCATGGGTAACAAACAGGAGAAGCTGGAATCCACTGTGCAGCTAGAAAACTATGATCTAATTGCTATTACTGAAATATGGTGGGATGAATCACATGACTGCAGCACTGCAATTGATGACTATAAACTGTTCAGGAGGGACAGCAAGGAAGGAGGGGCAGGGGAGAGGTGCTGTCCTCTATGTAAAAGAATAGATTGACTGCACAGAGCTGTCTTTGAAAACCGGTGAGAGCTTTATGGGTAAAAATTAGGAGCTGAGCCAACAAGGGAAAAATTGTGGTTGGTGTTACTACAGTCTGCCTGACCAAGTAGGCCTGTTGATGATACTACAGGAAGCATCACATTCCCAGGCTATGATCCTGCTGAGGGACTTCAATCACCCTGACATTTGCTGGAGAAGCTGCACAAACAAGCTGTAAGCAGTCCAGGAGACTCCTGAAGTGTGTTGAGGGTAATTTTGTAATTCAGGTGATAGCCCAACAAGAGGAGATACATTACTAGACCTGTTGCTCAGCAAGACGGATGAACTAATTAGAGTGGACAAGACCAGTGGCAGCCTGGGCCACAGTGATCGTGTTATGGTTGAATTCACACTGGCCTTTCAATTTTTAAAGGGGGCTTGTAAGAAGTACTTTTTACCAAGGCCTGTAATGATATGGCAAGGGGTAGTGGTTTTAAACTGAAAGAGCACAGAGAAGCTGAACATACTCCATCCCTGGAAGTGTTCAAGGTGAGATTGAATGGGGCTTTGAGAAACCTGGTCTACTGGAAAATGTCCCTGCCCATTGAAGCCAGTGTGGACTAGATTATCTTTAAATCTCTCTTCCAACCTAACCCATTCTATGATATATTACAATGAAGGTAGTGAAACACTGGAACGGGTTGCCCAGAGAGGTAGTGGAAGCCCCATCCCTGAAAACATTCAAGACCAGGTTGGATGGGCCTCTGAGCAACCTGATCTAGTTAGCGGTGTCCATGCTTACTGCATGGGGGTTGGACTAGATGACCTCTAGGGGTCCCTTCCAACCCCAAATATTCTATGATTCTATGCTTACACTCAATAGTATATCTATATAGAAATAGTTTTATTTTCATTTTACTTGAGTGAATACCTATATAATAGTATTAAACTAATGATTACATTTTGTAGTATTATATGCATTTTAATAGACTGTCAATTATTATAGTAATATTATAAAATAAAGAAAACCAAATATTTCTGAAATATGTTTCAGACTGCCTCATTAGCTATGCTTTATTAAATATGCTATGCTTTGTCTAAACCTGACATTTGCCTAAGGAAGAATCATTGCTGTGTTGGAAAATTGTTTACTTTTTACCAGGTTTACTATTTATTTTATTTAAATAATAAGCAATATGCTACCACTTTTTTAAGGCTATACAAATAAAAGAATATGAAATATTCTATCATAACCTGTAATACTGTTTGTAGTATATATTTTGTTAAAGTTTTCTAGACAGAAATTTCATATTGAGCAATGCAATTCATTTCACTAAATTAATCTTGAAGGCAGATGTTTATATATGGGCTATTTATTCATATTGTCTCCAATGCAGTGGAGTTGATAGAGAATATTGTGGGAATAAATTAAATGTCTAATAGAAATCAGTAAGTCCCCAAAATTATAATGATATAATAAACCTTGACTCAGGTTAGATCTCTAACCTTTGAATATCTACTGGTAGACAAGATGATTCTTAGAGTTAGAAAGATCCATAAAGTATGAAAAAAGACTCCCCAAACAGATCACACTTAGCAAGATTTGTATACCCCTTCTAATAACTATTAAAGTTAATGAGTGCATTTGTGTTGACTTTGATAGGAATTACAATAAACTTGGTTTCTGAAAAAATACTTAAAAAAAGATAATGAACACATAATGCACAACAATGTGAATACTTTGAACTACAGCATCATGCATGATATGCTATGACAGATTGACCAAAAAACATCATTAAAGGGAAAAAATACCCCAACAAAAACCAAAAAGCAAAAAATCCTGCACTGTATTAAAATCAGTTCTTCTCCTTCTGACATGACAACAGATTGGTTCTTTAATAATCTCATCAGATTTAATTGAAATAGTAATAAAAACGCAGGTGATGAGCAAAGCAAACAGTATTAATTCTTGTTAGTATTGAAATGACTTTCAGAACTGCAACAGTATGGAAAAAGTCATTGAAATACTCATTAAGAGCAGAAGAGTTCCTTTTCCTCATCAGTAGAGGATACCGTACATATGTGTCTTTTAAAAGATAATATTATTGCATTTCATGTGGTTATGTTCCACCCCCGTCCTCTTTTGGAAATGCCAGAAGTTTTAAGTATACTGAAAAATATTACTTCAAGAATCTATGGAAAGATTAATTTTTTTGTGTGTTAAATTTAGGTCTCAGTGAAGTCAGATTTCATTCTATGGTACTAATTTATAAATATGTATAGACTTACAAGTGTGACAATGATCATCACTACTGCCAACAGCAGCAATGTCTATTACTCTCACTAGAGTTGCAGTTTATGCACTAAAAGAAATGTCTTAATCCTAAACAGTTATAGGTTAACTTTATTACTAATATGCAGTTCTATGTCAGTTGTTAGGGAATTTGTACTGTCATTTGGCTGACAGGTGTTCTCTATGCATCATATCTTTGATAAAATTTAAACTTTTAACTCCTGTAGCTCCTGGATTAATTTAAAATCCTACTTCAACACTAAGTTTTCATGATGAAGGTCAAGTTCTGGAATTATGTAGTAAGTCATGAAAAACCTTGTGATTGAAAGAGAAAGAATAAGCTAGATATACCAGGAGAAAAGCAGAGCTTGGGAATATATTAAAATGTCTCAAAATGTCTATTATAAAACAGATGTCATATGTCATAAATAAAGATGAAAAAATATTTCATTAACTAAAGGTTCCTTCTTATTGAGATGGATATGAAAGATAAAACTGCTGGATGATGACATTTTCAGTTAAATTTAACTTTTTTAATGCGGTGAAGAAGATCAAGCTTAATTCAGATCTGAGAGATTGAGAATGATTTTTGAAAAACACACACGAAAAAGTTGTTATAAAGTGCATTCTCTGGTGAAGAGCATTAAGATACCCGAGTCCAAGAATTAGAAGTTTCTGATGGTTTGAGACAAAAATGAGATAAAAATTAACAGTGCAGAGGCATGGCCATGCCTTTAGAGAGTAGTAGCAGAGCTGGAAATGAGAAAATACCTGGGGTGTTATCTGATTACAGAGAATTGTCAATATAACAGAAATACAAAACAAATGATATTACAATACATCTGAAAATATATTTCTACAAAAAACAGTTTGTTTAATGAAAAGGTAGTGAGTTCTCACCTGGAACACCAAGAACATTCTCATTATACTGTTGTGTTATCCTAAGCAGTTTTAATTGTAGAAACAGGATATTAATAGCATAAACACCATCCAGGTTCTTCCTGGAGCCCATGGAATTAGATCACTGTGATTAATACATCATAAAATTTTAATCATAAAATAACCCACTGGCCTAGCTTAAATACCAAACATTGACCTGCTAAATGTGAATGAGATACAACTTATGATCATACTTAAGATAGATTAATTCAAAAAGTTGTAAAAAAAGATTCATTAAAATGGCATGTAGAACTAGCAAAATAAATGTAGATATTAGTCATGATTCTCCTCATCAACACCTCAGCTGGGAGAGGTTCTGCTTCTATAATATCTTTTATTTTTCAGTATGTAATTATAGGAAAAAAACATAATAAGAGAAAGAAAATGCAGGGATAAAACCCGAGAAATAAACCAAAAATCCCAACCCTTTGTTTTTATCAAGCTGAGTGTTTTCGCCAAGATCTCCTCTGGAGCCATTATTTTTGACCTTGGCTAAATATCATAATTTTGTGATTTCATTAATTTCAGTTCTAGAGTTCTAGTTAAAATAAAACACACATACAAAAAAAAAAAAAAAAGAGGGAGGTTGTTGTATCTTAAAGTATGTCGTGGTCTGGTGAAGAGAACTCTTTCCTTGGAGAAGGTGTATTCAATATTCTGCAGACAAAGATGAGCTAAGAACTCATAGTTTGTGGTCAACTGTTCAAGAAGCCTTGTATGGAATGTCTGATTTCACCAAGTCAGTAGCTCGAAGTAGGATACTCAAAAAATTAAATTTACCAAAGTTAGATGTGCTACTAAGGTTTCATAAAAACAAAAATCCTGTGATCTTTTTCCTAGATGCCTGCATAACTTGTACCTTTAAACAGGGGATGTTGGAGGGGTTTTTTTAATCATTCCTTCAGCCTAAAGTCACAAAATCTAGCTAAATGGCCTGTAGATTTATTGCAAAGATCTGCAGATAAGATAACACTGTAAAGATCCTTGGAATTACCTTTGTTTGCCCCAGAGGAGAATATAAGCGCTATTAAAAATATTTCCTGAGATTAACATAGATTCACCTATTTGTCTGATTTTATGCATCTTCCTATATTTTTGCTAAATAAATAGCTGAATATAAGCACTGTAGTATAATGAATTTATTTCTGTATTTTTTCAACTTGAGTGGGAGACAAAAGATTTAAATTCAAAAAGCAAGATAATTTTGAATTTCAGCCAATGTTACAGACTCACAAACTTGTTTTATATAAGCAGTCAAAGAAAATAAATCTATGAAGAAACTGTTTAAAAACTACCTTCTGAAAGTGGACTCTTTGTAACACGTAGTAATTCTATGAATAATTTTATTTAAATAATTATATCAAGAAATTATTTGGAAAAAATATAAGTATTTTTTCTTGAAGGCTTCTGTTGCAGTGATATATGTCAGCTGAAATAAGTGAGAATATCTCTTCTCTTATAAAGTTTTTTATGCTAACTATACTTCATTTACATTGATGTAGGCAAAATGAGAATCACATCTACTTTCTCAATAATTAAGTATTTTTATTTCCTGTTTTTATTTTAAGGAACAGTGATTTTTACATGCTCAAAAGCTTTACAACATGGGTTTGGCAATTTGCGATGGAGTATTTTATACAAAGTCATTTTATACACACTTTGAATTTGACATTATTTTAGGCAGAAATACAGGCAATGCTGATAATGCCATTTATAAAATGAAACTCTACTTACCACAGCTATATTTTGGGCTTCTGTCACTCAGCCAGAAGGCCTGAAGTTACTGTGTGATTTCTGACTCATTTATGCTGGTCTGTCTGGGTATCTGTCACTCAAATAGCCTACCACAATACTAGTTTCATTTCCTCTTTTTTTTTTTTTTTATTTTTATCTTTAGTCTTTTAGTCCTAAGAGATCTCATTGCATTTTTATGAATTACATAAGAACAAATTGTTGTTATAATAAAGATAACTTCATGCATAAATTAGACTTTAAAAAATTGGAGTTACAGAATAATATTTGCAGTGAATTATACCCAGTCTTCATTTAATAGGTGTAACAACATGTTACTGTTTGTATCATCCAGAAATTTTTTTAAAAATTGAGAGCATAGTGGAAAAACATGAATATAAGAGATGTATTTTAAGTAATTCCATTGCGTAAAACTTTTAAGGGGTGGCAAAAATACACATTTCCTACTAGAAATTTTATAGATTATTTTTTGGCTATTGTTCAAAAAATTCACTGGCAATTTACAAAATTTGTTGAATTAGAAGTGAAAAACATAAACAGTATCTACAGAAAAAAAACAACCAAACCTGCTACTAGACTATTCACAAAGTAGAACATTGCAAAATATATAAAAAGAATTTGAAGATGTTTTTAAGTTTTATCTAAAGAAGCCTGTTATTTATTTTGCCTCTTTCAGAAAAAAATCCAACACCACCAGATCTGGGTTTTTTGTTTTGCTTTTTTTTTAATAAAGACATATTTTCATGTGATTTTTTTTCTTCGTATAAAAAAATTTGGAAATTCTATATAGAATCTAAATTCAGAAAAGAAATAACACACACACCCCTAAACCCCCTGATTTTCCTGATTTATCTTGACTTATTTTTAAAGGCTTTGTTATTCAAAACTTCTCTAGGTACCTAGATTAGTCCTGGATTTGTCTCTTACATTCCCTTTCTGAGAAACAATAATCATTACTGGCATATTGGAGAAACAACACAACCCTGCCAAGATGCTGCTTCTTAATGTATTGAGACTGTATGTTTGAATGAACACTTTAGAGTACAAGAAAAAATTGTGCTGTTTGTAAAATCATTAATGTCCTATTTTCTGCTACAGGAATCATGAAAGGTTGGTGTGCAGGGGGGAACAGAACTTATTCATTCAGTGAATGAGATTGGTTCTGTGCAATTTTGTCTATGACCCTCTCTTGAACAGAGAATAAATGGGATGTTGGAGGAGTAATCAGGAAATATGAATACAGTCCCTTAGGACTACATGCAGCTGGATTTGGAAAGGAGAAGAGGTTTTTGAGTTAGATGATAGGAGAGGCAAACTCCGTGAAGAGAGTTGAAAAGAACAAAGGACAGGTTGGAGATAGACAAGGAGAAATAAAGGAAAGTGAAATCAGTAAGTCTAACATGGTGGAAATCCAATCAGGACTGGGAAGACAATTAGAATGGGTCAAGAACCCCAAATACAGAACCACACAACCTTGATACTGTCTCATTCTGATATGGTATTTACTATGGACCCTTTTTTCTACCTCAGCCCCATGTCGTTCAGGCAGGAAGGACAGTGACTCAGGATATTGCAGATATTTGATGATTTGTTTCATCCTCATTGTTCAGTGTGTGTCCCTAGACATTATTTACTGCATACTATTGAAACCCCTCTCTGTATACAGAATAATTAATTTCCTCATAGACTCATTCCAACCTTCACTTCAGCTGATTCAGCCCTTAGCTATATTCAATCCCTGCCCATTAACTAAAATGTACCTTCTGATTTACTCTTTTCCCAGCTCTCCCCCTCAAATCATTCTTCCAGCCCCACTACATAGTTCACAGAGACTGGAGCTGCTGACTCCCGGGGCTGTAAAGGAGTGAGCCTTTTTATTTTATTAATGTTCGCTAATGGGTTTATTAATGCTCAGTAGGTATTTCATGTCATTGGTTTATGTTTCCTCTTAAAAGCACACACTGTCCTCCTGCACTGTGCTTTATTTTCTACTGACTGGCTAGTGAAGAAGTTCATTTGTCCTGTGACATTACTGCCACCTGCCTTGTCAGGCCTTTCTTGAAAATGAAACTGTGTCTCAACAACTTTGCCCTTGGTTAAATAAATAAACCATAACTGTATCTGTAACATCATTATCTGAGTATGCGTCTGAAGGTCTTAGGATTTATTAGGGTGATGCAGCCATTACCATTGCAACTTGGCTTTATTGGATTCACCTTGGTGCATAACAGCATCTGTGCAGCACTTGTGGTGTCACTGGGAAAAGGCTCTACAACTCCAACTGTTCTAAGAAGTTTCACACACACATGTACACACACACACACACCTGTAGTCTTTGATTTTCTAATCTCTGTCCTTGGATTTTTTGTATTTTCTGTTCAAGATCTTTCAGCTCCCTGGCTTCTAAGCAGAAAGCGATAAATGATGCCAAATGTGGTACATGCAATGACAACACAGATGGTATTTCTGAAAACAGAAATTAGGGATGGAAGAATATAACAGTCATCTAGTACCAACATTACTGGGAAAAAGAGGAAACACATTCTCAATTGATATAATTATCATAGTTCCTTTCAGGTCAATGAATCTTTAAACTGATTATTATTTTATCTGTGTCGACAAGTTTAATTGTAGGACTCAAAGTCCTCAAGAAGGAGGAGCAAACAATAATAATAACAACATTGCATTTAATTTCTATGCACCATATGTTGACCTAATACTGTTCAATACAGATAGTCAGATTCCTTGCCCTGAATGAGTACATTTTTAGTTCTGTGCATGAGCAATTTTATTCACAGTCTAGTCTCTACATTAAAACAGAACTAATCAACAAAAAGTATTCTTTGTGCAAAATGAAGGTACACTGTACATCCTTTGGGAACCTTGTGTCTAGAGAAATATCAGACTCTGAAAATTAAGGAATCAAGAGTTATGTGCATGGTAACTCAACCCTGGTTGTTGTTTTTGAGCAATGACCCAATACACACATAATACTCAGTCATTCAGCTCTTGCAGATGGTATGAACACTAGGGGACTGTCACATTACCTCTATAAGACAGCCTTTACACCTTCTTTTTGCTAGGTAGAATTAGTGTTAAGGTAAGCAACATTTATACTAAGCAGGAGTTTCAGACTTTTGGCATGTGCTTAAACACTGAATTTGGTTTATGAAAAAAACACAGGTGAAATTTATAACATTTTAAAATTAATTTGTTCTAGGTTTTTTTTGGATCAGTCCAATGAAACATATGTTCAACTTATATCAAAACACTAATTCCTTATCAGAAGCTTATGATAACACTCCGAATGCATTCACAGAAATGTTATACACCTGTATAATCATCAAGAAAATGAAATAACCAAGCAAACATAAGCAGAGGCAATGTCAGTGGAATATGACCACAGATCATTCTTAGAAACCTTCCTGTTACAGGGTTTGAAAATATTGCACCTGTATGTGGATGTGATTCAGTAGTGAACTGTATAGTTTCCTGAACCACACAAATAATCTACAACTGTGCTGAACTGATACACCTCCAGATAGTCTTTTCAATTGTGAATATTTATGCCAATGTCTTTTAAATAAAATCATATGCTGAAAAGGATCTCTGTTAGAAATTATAAAAACAGGCTGATTCTTTAACCATGTATTTGTTTTATTCTTCTTCTTTGTCACCTTTTTCTCCCAATATTCTTACTTCTCTAACTGAAAATTGCATAACTTGTTCCAGCATTTTTTTCCTCTTTTGTTTTTCAGACACAGATTTCCTTTGCTTCCCCTTTTCCACAGATACTTGTATTTATAAACATGCAATAAACATTATGACCGTCTTTTCTTCTTTACCTCATTTTCTATTTGCCTTCTGGAATTTTCTTCCTCCACTGATTAAGATGCAAGTATTTTTTTTAATCAACTGCCACTCACTTTACCACTTGCTTCCTCTAATGAGACTTCCTCCTCAAACTGAAAGCATATTATACTCTTTGCCACCTTAAAACCTCACATTTTATTTTATATCCCTTTGTATTTCAGTTCTTTTTATCATTACTGAATACTTTGTCAAGCTGTTCATATTCAGTTTCTTTTGGTCAATAATATCTGCTTGCTTCCCAGAAGCAAATTTTATACCTTGTGCTTTAACCAAATTACTCTGTCCAAAGTAACTTTTTTGTTTAGTCATTACTTTATAATTTCAAGTACTCCATTCTTTTCTTTCCTGGCTAGCTGCCTTCAACCTTGTTAAATCTGCTCTTATTGAAATATAGCCCTGATTTTGTTTCCATTACTGTGTTTGTACCTATTTCTTTCACTAATTGTTCTTTAAACTTTTCTTTTCAGACACTCCTGTTCATTCTCTCCATTCATTAAATAATTATCTCTTTCTTACCCCATGAATATATCTTCCACATTTATGCATATATTTGTGCATCAATTCAAATTCATCATTGTTTAAACAGAGATCTTAATATCTCTGTCTGTACTCCTACCAGTTTAATGTTTTCTGCAGACCTGCTGATGGATTCTCTTCTGATGCTCAGGCTGTTGATAATGATGATAATCAACATCAGGTCTAGTATAAATGCCTAAAGAATGCCCAGGTAACTGCAATGAGGCTAATCAGCTGCCCTGAATTATTCTTGCCAGTCTTGTAGATGAGCATGACATTTTCATTTTTCAAGTCACCAGGATACTTTTGTCTTTCAAAGGCAACAGAGAGTGATCTTGCAATGATGTTAGCAAAATTCCTCAGAACCCATAGATTTATCCCATTGGATCCATGTCAGGGCAAAAGGTGACAAATTTATTTTAAGTTCCAGCATCTGTATTGGCATTGTTTTATTGTCAGCTATTTGTATTCAGCCCACAGTAGTTAATAAATTTTCTTTTTTTTTTCCTTTTTTTTTTAATGATCTGGCAGTTATTAATGTATATATTTTTCACAGTTAAAAGCTAGCTGAGTGATTAAATCACTTTCTGTTACTGTTACACTTACTGTGTAAAGAAAGAACATATTTTATGCTCTACGTCAAGGAAGATGACTTATAATAAAGAGCATGTGATTTTCACTTTGGTGACCCTGCTGTTTGTAATATATTTCTATATTCCATGTTTTGCTTTTCTACAGTGGTGCTACTACAGTGATTACTTGCTATAAACTTTTTTTTTTGACATAAATCTTGTTAGTAGTTCTGGTGAAAACTAAAAATGTATGAGATCCTAGTATGTTGCATTCTCAGTAGTAGCTTAAGCTGGAGATCTGTCAATTCACACCAGTGAAAATTTGGCATTGACTATATTTCTAAATCCTTCATAACAGAATATAAAAACATGAAATGATGGTGTTTTCTCTTACCCAAGAAGAACAAATAGTACTTAAGAATTGGAATATGTTAGCTTTACTGAATCCTGAAAATATTAAGAAAGAATAGAACAAAAATTCAAAATTTTAGAAAAAAAAAAAAAAAGGAAAGAAACTTAACTCAGTATTAATGCAATAAGTAGTTCCCCAAGTCCGGTAATCAATAATTTTAAAATGCTTGTCATGAAGCTGCATCCCTACTAGGAAGTCAGTATCTCTGCATCAGCAAATAAGTTGCAAATATATAGAAGGTCAAAGGACATTCAAAGTTGATACACACTAAATCCATATATATTTCATGGATCACTGATCTCTCTGAGGATTTTTGGTATTTCAACACATAAGAAAAATGTAACTTGCCTTTGAAAAATGTCCTGTCATCGATGTTTAAAGACAAACACACAAAAATATATAGACATACCCTATTGAACTTTATGTGCCTCACTGAAGTACCCGAACTGGGAGCATGGTCACTTTAGACTTTTTCTCTAATCAGTGGAAACCAATGGAAAACTAAAAAGGATTATTTAGTGGGCTGAATCATTCTTTGGATTGCTTATCTACCTTCATTGATTATAATTTACATTGAAAACATCTGGCCTTCCACTCAGTTTGTTTCATTTGAAAAATTAAGAAATTTCAGACATCAAAGCTATGACTGAGGAATCTAAATGCCATCATAACAGTTAGACCTTTTAGACCTATCTTTTTTATACAGCCAATTCTGTAGCAATAAGGAAATAAAAATATAGGAAATATTTCTCATAACTCTAGTTAACTGATTACTAACAGTAGAACTAATGAAATTTTATGGTATTTGGATGAATTCCATGTTTTCAATGCCACTTTATTTCACAAGTTTATGTGTTTTATAATTAAAATATTTATATTGAATCTGCTCTTTTATTTCATAAATATGTTAAATATTGAATGACTCTGTAGCATAAAAACTCCTTGAACACATTCTGTCCATATGCCCAAGAAATTTATCATGAAGATGTTCATATTAAACAACTATGCAAATAAAGAAATTCCCCACAGACTCATATCATAACACTGAACTGCTGTAGTTAATCTATTGTTATATAATTACAAAGAATGTTTATCCAGTCTTGCTCTATTTATCTAACACCACCTTCTGTAATGTTTGGGGTCACAGAGGGAAAAGAACTCTGTTTCTACAATATTTGTCAGTTAATTAGACAAAAATGCCTTTCTGAAAAGAGTATTTGTTAAAACAAATGAAGTTTCTTTGTAATGCAGAAGTTACAGTGCAAGCAGAGATGTTAGTATCTGTACTATTACCTCTAATGGGATGACTTTTACCTTCTATGAAACATGGAATTTTTGACATAAATGAAGTTCTATTTAGCATCAGTTCTGTTATTTGTTTAGTTTAACTCTTGTTTTAATGTTATCAGTATCATATTTATTCCTTCTTTAATCTTCACACATAAGCATTTCAAAGGTATGTGACATGTCTGCAGATGTGTTTACTTTCTTTGTAGTAACTTGTACAAGAACAAGAGTTACATTTAATTTTCAGATTTTTCAGAATCGAATGTGTGTATTAATTGCAATTCAGAATAGGTTTAAGTTCTTAAGAACATAAAAAGGGCCACAGAGGTAAGATTAAAGATCCATCTAGCCTAGCATTTTGTCTTTGACATGGTAGCCAAAATTAAATACCTGAGTAAGAGTACAAGAAGAGGGCAAGGATATATGCTCCTTCCATACAAGTATCATCTTAGGTCTCAGCCATTTCTAGATGGCATTTTCATGTGACTATCAATAACGCCAACATCTTGCTACTGGGTAGAAGCTTAGGATTCATAATTTTTAAAGAAGTGTGAAGTTTAAATATGAAATTGGGAATCCCTCTTCCCATGTGCTTCACTTTATATTACATTTTGTAATAACTTCTCTTGGGATGAAATCTAATACAACTTTGTCAACAAATGCAATCTGACCAACAGCAGTGCATGTATCTTCTTTCTGTTCTTGGATCATATTTCAAGGAATGAGTATCAGGGGGTATCAAGTAAGTACCATGCTCATTTATTTGTTGATCTCTCTGCATGTAAGAATGTTGCATATTACAAGGATGATCATTACATTTAATCATGTTTTTTTGTTGTTTTCTTTTAATATGGACTTTTGTACAGTAAGCATAGAACTGAGATAAACTTTTTTTTTTTAATATAAAATACTAAGCAACAGTCTGCATTTGAAGAGTAATGCTCCTGAGACTATGGGTTCCAAAACATATGAACACTGAGCATGTTTTGCTACCACTGTGGTGAATTATTAAAAAAGAAGTTATTAGGAACAAAGAAGCTGTCCTTTTAAACAGTATTAACTGTGGAAACTCACCCTTCTCTCAATCCCCATGCAATAAAACAAGCATACAAGATACAAGAGACTGTATTGGCAGTCAAAACTGTAATCTAAGCTTTTCCATAGCTCACAAAGATGACTTGAATTAAGTTATTTGGTACTTTAGGCCTCTTGCCTTTTTTTTTTCCTTTTTTAAAAATTTAGATTGCAAGGCTTTCAGGAGAGGTCATTTCCTTAGCAGGTACTTCTTTTATTCTAAGGTTAGTCATGTAAAGGCTAGGTATCTAGTGAGGTATTCAACTTTAATGAGGAATTAGAGAGAGGGGGAGCGAGAGATGCCTCCACTGAATAAAGAGAGTTAAGTGTAGGTGAGAATACTTCAAATGGCTGAATTTAGATGTGATGAGTTCCATCCTTAATAGTTTAGTGCAGTGTCTGACACAGGAAAGTTTTAATATTTATAGATGACTCAAAGCTACTGAGATACAGTTAACAAGAATGTAACAGTAAAATCTGGGCTGCTTAAGGTAGGAACTCTAAGATTCTCATGCCTTTTTCCCTACACTTGACTTTGAATTTCAGTTGCAGACACGAGTTTGACATCACTCCCTTGTTGGTAAGGTGTGTAGTGCCTCTTGATGTCTTATTATTTGTATGAGCACGCAGAATCAGACCACTAAAAATCCCATAGTACACTTCATTAGACTAGTTCACGTTGTCATGGCTTCATTCCAGCTTGGTAATTATGTTCTGCCTACCTAAATTTCCTGGGGTTTCAATTGGATATGCTATTCTTCTGGACTTGCTGCTTCAATTTGTTATGTAATGTTCATGTGTGTTGTTGAGTACTTGCTTCATTTCAATGGCAGATGAAGTGAATCCTATAATCACCTCACATTCTCACAGACTGAATGAACAAGTCCAATATAGCACTTGGAGTTTCAATGCAAAAGGATTTTTTTCCTTGATACACAGGATAATGTACAGTTTGTTAGATTTGGTGTGAGTTACCTATTCCTCTTCCTGAAGACATTAATAATTTGTCATTGTTGGAAACAGCACACTGGATTATCTGGAACAATGACTTTAATAGAGTTTTATAATCTAAGGTCAGAGTGATTGTTAAATTATTTAGTCTCATCACTAGACAATACATGTCATCCAGTTTCACATATTAACAACAATTTGTGTTGATTCTAAATTCCCAAGTTGTGTGACAGTGAACCACAGGAACCCAGAGGCTCTTTTGCTTCTGAGGGGTAAATGCTTTGGTGCTTTGGACTACTATAATAACCTGTTACATTTCTATTAGAATGCTAACACCAAAGCACCAGTATATATTGCCTTCACAGAGAAACACACAGGTGCACCTTCCCTCTCTACTCAGATACTAAGCATCACGTAAACATAAGAAAAAATTCTAGGGTATTCTGCAATCTTTTTTTTTTTTTTTCCCCCCCTCCATAAACCCCAACATCTTTCCTGTGACAGTAGTTAAAGATTCAAGATATATATGGCCAGAATGTTGTACACCATATCCAAACTGCCAGATATGCAAAAGCTTTTGAGCTCATAACATCCTCTCTGGCCATGTCCTGACCCCACATTCTCCAACAGATGTACTTTAGTGCTTTCATCACCAATTTTATCTCTCTCCCTCCAGCTAGAGCATGACCTACTGTGAAGTGTAGCTTTGTACCTTTTTCCAGCCACAGATGAATGAGAGATAATTAAAATAGGTCACGTTAGCTGGAAGTACTTCTTTCTGAGAATGAGCTATGAATGGAATCCAGGTGACTCTGTTACAGACTTCTAAAGTTATATGAAATAAGTATCACACAGGCTATCCATAAAGTGCAATCAGCTGTTTTTGATCCTTTCCACAACTCTTTCCACAGACATTAAGTTACCCAAAAATCCTTTTCTAGAATGCTGGCATGATGATCTAGAATTTACAATGATAGGTAGCAACTGACAAAAAGTTTACATTGTGTTTTGACAAGTGTCCCCAGACTTCTAAAATTCTTTAGGTAGCTTGAGAAGATAGCAAAACAAGAAACATTGCTGTACACAGTCCAGTGCCTTTGTTTCCCCTTTATCCTTGTACATTCTCTATTCAAAGGTCAGAGGAATTCAGGAATTACTCCACCTTTCTTCTCTCATCTATACACAGTTTCATTTCTGGTTTTTGAAGTATCTATATTATTTTCTCTCTCCTTCCTCTTTATCTAATTGTGTAGTTTTAAAGGGTCCTTAAAGAATGACAGCTGGATTCTTGCTTCTCCCTCTCTCTTGTTTATGGTTCCTTTACCTAGCCAATGCAAGACCGTTATGACACAAGATGAATTAAGTATCTCCATTAATTTCCAGCATATTAACACTAAATATAAAATAAACATACTCTCGTGCAAAATTCTTTAAGAAGTATTGTTTCTCTCATAACTTTAAATCAAAGTTCTGAGTGTGGGATAACCTGGTGGGAACTTATACTCCAGCTTACTATGTAGTGACTTTCTTGAGCAAAAAAAGAAGTCTCTTTTGATACATTCTCTGTCTTTAAGACTGTGCCAACAAGTTTCTTTCTTTGTTCTTTATTCCTTGAAATCACAGCCCTATGTTCTCTTCTTTCTTGCATAGTGATGTTGTAGTACCATAACTTTTTTTAGGTTGCAGCTAATTTTTTTTAAATACTGACAGTATTTCATAGAATCATAGAATGTTTTGGGTTGGAAGGGACCCCTAGAGGTCATCTAGTCCAACCCCCCTGCAGTGATCATTAACTAGATCAGGTTGCTCAGAGCCCCATCCAACCGGGCCTTGAATGTTTCCAGGG